>CABHPQ010200110.1:0-19644 GCA_902168405.1 Peromyscus aztecus
GTGTGTGTGTGTGTGTGTGTGTGTGTGTGTGTGTGTGTGTGTGTTTTGATGGTAGTTGTGGCAGTGGTAGAGTGACTTATCAGACATACAGCCAATCCTGTCCCCAAATGAAGGTTTGCATTCTAACATACCAGGAAGAACTTGGAGGTCATTATTTAAAGATTAGTCATCACCATCACTCTTCTTCTTCTTCCTCCTCCTCCTCCTCTTCCTCCTCCTCTTCCTTCTCATCATCATCATCATCTCATCCTCCCCTGGAGAGACACAGCTGAAGGAAAAGAGGGGAAATGAAGGCAGTCCACCGCAAACTGGCTTGCAAAAAAATAGAGAACAAATTGCTAGGGGAAGAGCTAAAACTGGACCTTGGTAGGTGGGAATTTGTTTCTCTCTTTTCAAACCGCATCCTTGTAATACCGACTTTTGTCCTAGGGACGAGTCACAGAGAACTGACGCCAACGTGGAACTCCTCCAGGTCCTGCCTTAAATAAACATGCTCCATAGACAAAAGTTATGTGACCTTCTCTCCATTGTCTCTCTTCTAAGTTTTAGCACAATCGATGAGTGTTCAGTCACTAAAACTGTTAGCCATTCTGTGTCCTTGGCAAAGCAGGCTTTAAATGCGATGAAATGTCGCCATCTAGAGTTCAATGGCTTGTGCTGCAGGGAGTCACCCAGAAGAGAGTCTAACAGAGACCTAGAACCCCAGGGGTCCTGAAGCCAGCAAAGAGCAAAGCAGTGGCAGGTGGAAAGTTTATCATTTTGTGCCCCTTTGAGCTGCCAACACGTATTGAAATGAATCCATACCCAAACTAAAGCCAACAAACCACCAAGAGTCACTAGAGACGATGCAGGCTTGTAGAGTCTAACGTTTGCAAAAAGACACCTTTAAGACCACTGGATGCACAAAAAGGTTAATGTACTTATCAGAGGGGTTGATCAATGTGACAAAAGAAATGAAGTAATAATGAAGACCACAATAAGGTATTTGTTGAGTAAATTGCAGAACATTTCACAGTCACCAAAAAATAATGTTAAATTTTAAAATATTTAATGACTTTAAAACATTTTAACAGCATACATAATAGACACGTGTACAGTCAAGTATGGTCTGAATGTGTAAAACTGAGGTTTAAGAAACAGTCAATTCCAGTAGACTTTGGGAGAAGAGGGAAGAGTACAGATCTATTTCCACATACCAATAGAGATTATCACTGAGCAGTGCATTAAAGATGGATTTTAGGGCCAGCAAGGTGGTTCAGCAGGTAAAGGCGCTTGTTACAAAGGCTGATGATCTGTGTTTATAACCTTGGACCCACACACATTATACAATTTGTAATATAATTTAAAATGCAATGGCATTTTTAATTCTTTTTTAAAGGTCTCTTTCATGTGCCTAAAGAAATGACTCAGCAGTAAAGGCACATGTTGCTCTTGCAAAGGACCTGGGTTAGGCTCCCACTGGGTAGCTCACAAGCACCCATAAATCCAGTTCCAGGGTATGTGGTGCACATATACACAAGCAGGCAAAAACACCTACATTTAAATGGATAAATGGAAATACATTTAAATGGATAAATGAATGGTGGCTTTTATTATATTCTTTTTCCTTATATCTTGGTGCTTTCCCTGTATAAACATCAATGTCATCGCTATGTTGTTGTGTTTTCTGTTGTTGTGTGACAACGTGACAGAGTTGTATAACTTCAGTGCCACTCCAAGCCCTCATCTGTATCTACAATATTCCACAGGGGAGAGAGCGCCACCTAGCGACAGGAACAACACTCACATGCCCATGGGCAGACACATGAACACTCCAATCCACATACAAGTGTGTACACATAGCCACACTGTCTTGCACACATACACATATACACTCACTTGTCCACAGCATTCACATATGTGTGTGTACTGTGCCCATGTTCATGTGCACACAAGCCCACTTGTACACTCATATGTCCGCAGACATTCACACATACCAAACTGTATACACAGGCATATTCACATGCATATATACACACTGTACACATGCACATGCATGTATAATTGCATATCCACAGGCACGTGTGCATATGTATATATTGACATGTACACATGCATACACACGTTCATGTGTGCATACTCAGACATGTCCCTTTGTAACATGCACACACATACACACAGCTGTACCTAAACAGTTTCAGGCTCTTAGGTAGTGACAAAATGTAGTAAGGTCCCTCTGGCTGTATCAAAGCTGAGACTTATCCTAGGGTAGGTGGCCTCTTCATAGCCAGCTATTTCAGGACATGTATATATCTAGTACAGCTGAAGCCTTATGTGGCCACTGACACCTGCCCACTGTCCCTAAACCCTGTGCCCTTGCCTGCTTTTTTCTGGACTGCACAAACCATAAACTTCTATCCTCATTTCAAAGCCAATAGAAAGCTTTGTTCCCATTTTTTTTTGATTGCCTAGCATTTTATCCTGTTGCGTATCTGAATGTCTATTCATCTTACCTTATGCTAATGTCCCAAATACTTGACCCTCATACGTGGCAGGGACCGTCGTTCTGTCTGGGAGGAAGATGGCTTGGTGACAAGGAGAACTCAGCAGCATCACACCAAAGAAACCTTCAAGACAGCCCCGTGAGCTAGAAGAGCTGGGTGGATCATACCAGGCCTCAAATCCTGGGGAGGAACATATTCACCTAATTTTTTTTAATTCTTTCCTCTCCTTGGCATGTTTTTTTTAAGTGTCATTGCGCCATTTAGTATTACATATACTGAAATCTCATATTGCCTTTTGTATTGGTACTATGGTAATATTTTATTGACCTTCTAATTATTTAATCTCCCCATACCTGCAGTATGGACTCTAAGGAATCAATGTTCACCTTGCCTTGTACTGTTGTATTCTGGGAAGGTTACTCCAGGCTCTGAGTTTGATTCCCAGCACCTAGGATGCCAAAGGAAGTTGTCACTGCTGATTGACCATAATTATATATTGGCATTTTCAGAGTCTGGGAGGAGCTCAAAGTCCCAGAGGCTGGGTTCCTAGAACACAAACACTGCCCACCAGTGGGTGAAAAGATCAAAAGTCCAGACTGCAACAAGGCTGAACTACTATTCAAAGAATCACAGTTTGTGTGGGGTCACATGAAATGGTGGAGAAGACCTGTAAAGTTTTCTCAGTCCAATAGTTTTTACAGATAATTTTAATATATCATAACTAATCTACCACCACCATTTCATAATAGTCACCAAAAATGGTGAAAGGTTAAATCACAAGAAGTTGCTCAACTGATTCTATTTATTCATTTAACAAATATTGAGCGCTTACTATAAGGAAGGAATTCAGTGTTCCATCAAAGAACAAGACAGACACTATCCCTGTGATCATAAGGATTGTCATTATTGGGGAAGTGGCCTGCTGGTATAGGAATTTGAAAGACAGACACTATTCCCAGAGAACTTACTTTAGTAACAGTCCCTGGTTTTTCTGCCAGAGATGTGGCCACACCTGCCCACTATCCCTAAACCCTGTGCCTTTGTCTGCTTTTTTCTGGACTGCACAAACTTCTATCCCCAAGGGAGCTGGCCCCAGTGAGATCATTTGTTTAGAGATAACTTCTCAGTTGGGTTCATGACCCTGGAAGACAACCCTGAACTCCTAAGACAGTTTCCAAACTCTGGTTCCGCTGTTGGAGGAGCCTAGTAAGAATGTCAGAGCGTCTGATGACAATCGAGGTAGTCACCAATCTGATCACAGGAGAAGGCCAGTTCAGGCTACCTATCCACTATTGTGAAGAGTCTGAGCTGGGGTCATCCTTGTAGATTCCTGGAAGTTTCCCTTGCACAAGATTTCTACCTGACCCCAAAATGTCCCCATCAAGATGCTTCTTTCATTACTCTCCCCCTCAGTCCACCTCCCCAACCCAATCCCTAATGTTCCCATCCCCACCGGCCCCCAGTCTACCCAGGAGACTTCTATTTCCCCTTCTCAGGGAAATCCATGCATCCCCAACCCCCTTTGGGCCCTTCTTGTTACCTACCCTCTCTGGGGCAGTAGATTGTAGCATAGTTATCCTTTACTTTACAGTTAATATTCACTTGTGAGTGAGTACATAACATCTTTGTCTTTCTGGGTCTGGGTTACCTCACTCAGGATGATTTTTCCCTAGTTCTATCCATTTGCCTTCAAATTTCCTGATGTCATTATTTTTAAACAGCTGAGTAATACTCCATTGTATAAATGTACACATTTTCTTTATCCATTCTTCGGTTGAGGGGCATCTAGGTTGTTTCCAGGTTCATGCTATTACAAATAATGCTGCTATGAATATAGTTGAACAAGTATCCTTGTGGTATGATTAAGCATCCTTTAGGTATATGCCCCAAAATGGTATAGCTGGGTCTTGAGGTAGATTGATACCCAATTTTCTGAGACATCAGAGAGCCTTCATCCAGTGACTGATGGAAACAGATGCAGAGATCCACAGCCAAACACTGGACCAAACTCAAGGAATCCTGTTGAAGAAAGGGAGAAAGAATTGTACAAGCTGGGGTGGGGGGCGGGGAGTCAAGGTCATCACAAGGGAAACCACAGAAACAACTAACCTGGGGCTCATAGGAGCTCACAGACTCCTAGGACTGACAGCTAGGGAGCCTGCATGGGACCCACCTAGGCCCTCTATGTATGTGTGACAGTTGTGTAGCTTGATCTACTGTGTGACTGCTAGTAGTGGGAGCAGGGCCTGTCCCTAACTCTTTGGTTGGCTTTGGGGAGCCTGTTCCTCATCCTGGGTTGCCTTGCCCAGCCTTAACACAAGGGGAGGAGCTTAGTTCCACCTCAACTTGACGCGCCATGTTTTGTTGACACCCATGGGAGGCCCGCCCCTTTCTGAACAGACACAGAGGAGGAGTGGGTTGGGGGAGGGGGGAAGGAATGGGAGAAGAGGAAAGAGGGACACTGCAAACTGCGGTCAGGATGCAAAGTAAGTGAATAAATTTAATTAATAATAAAAACATTTTAAAGCGTGTCAGAACATTTAAGGTGGGAACTGTGACGCCTCTCGCTGCCACAAGGGGGAGATGCATGAACTCAGGGGCAGCAGTGAGGGAGGAAGCTCTACGCAACTGAGAAAAGAAACTAACTGTGGGCAACCCCACCAACCTCACTGGAATCCAGCAGCAGTTCCGCAACTCCTGTGCCACTTGAGAATTTTATATATATTGGCCGGGCAGTGGTGGCGCACGCCTTTAATCCCAGCACTCGGGAGGCAGAGGCAGGCGGATCTCTGTGAGTTGGAGGCCAGCCTGGTCTACAGAGTGAGATCCAGGACAGACACCAAAATACACAGAGAAAACCTGTCTCAAAAAACCAAAATAATAATAATAATAATAATAATAATAATAATAATAATAATAATATATTACATAGAGAGAGGGAGGGAGGGAGAGAGATGTAGATATAGATACAGATATCGATTTTTTTTTCCTGTTTGGGATATATTTCTGTTCCTAACTACCAACCATTTCTGAATTAACTGGTAAACTCAGCACACCACAACGGCTTAGTCCCAGAAAAAGAAAAGCAGCAACTTTGGTAAAAGGGGGAAAAAATGAGCCTTGAGATGGAAGAGTACACAAAGAAACCCAAAGGAAGGGCTAGAGAGAGGGATCCATGAGTAACGTTTGCTAACAAGTGTGAGAACCTGAGTTCAGTCCCAGCATCTGCACAAGAAAGGAGGGAGGCGTGGAGGGAGGGAGGGAGGGAGGGAGGGAGGGAGGGAGGGAGGGAGGGACCGGTTGGGGTAGGAGGGGGTAAGGAAACAGCAAACCCTGGATTGACAGTGTTTGCCTGTATGGGTAGGGGAGCAGGAGAATTCCTGGAAGCTCCAAGGCCAGCTAGCCTGGCACAAAGAGAACCCTGTCTCAAGGTAGAAGGTGAGGACCAACAGCCAGGATTGTCCTCTGACCTGATTCACAGCCTGCACTCACACAGGCACACACATATCTTGTGCCCACAGGTACATACATGAAAGGAATAACTATGACATCCCTCTGGTCTCCATGTACACATACCACACACACACACACACACACACACACACACACACACATAACACACACACACACACACACACACACACACACACACAAACCACACACAACAATTGCTACTAGGGTATGTGCTTTCCTCTCTGTCCCATAAGAAAGAAAAGTTTTCAAAAAACTTGCACAAAAATTATTGATTTTTAGTGATAAACAAAATGGAGAAATGTGGAATAAGGAAAAATATACAAGGAAAAAAAAAGAAATGTTGGGTCTACCCTTCGGTTTGCTCGAATGAACAGCAGAAAGACAAGGAGGCAGGAACCCTCTCCTACACATATGTACATGTGTACACAACCCAGCTGTGTTCCACCTCAATAATGATAAGTTACTATCTTGTCTTTTACAGAAAATTAGAGGATGCATGTTCCCAGGGTGTGACAATCCAAACACTTTCAGTGAATGCACTATAAGTATTTCAAAAAATAATTTGACTACTTGTAAGAGTTCTACAAATATTACATTTGACTTACTAACTCCACTTCTATAAATCAATCATGAAAAGATGAAGACTATATGTTTTTATAACAGTACTGCTCATGTCAAAAAATAAAATAGGGGGTTAGAGAGATGGTTCTGAAGAACACATAATACTCTAGCAGAGGACCCACAGTTTCTAGCATCCACATGCTTGTAATTCCAGACCCAAGGGATTTGGTGCCCTCTTCTGGACTCCTGTGGCACCTGCACTCAGGAGTGTATACGTAAACACAGAGAGAAACATCATTTTTTCAAATCTTTTTAAAATTAAAATAATTTATAATTCCAACAAAATGACATTTTACATCTGTCAATAAATAAATAAATGTTTTATGCCAAAGGTTGTTTCACCTATAATCCCTGAAATCAAGAGGCTAAGCCTAGAGGCTCTTGAGTTCAAGGCCCCCATGAGCTACAGATCAAACCTTTAAATAAAGGTAATTTCATGGTAATATATTATTTTCAACAATGGCAAACAAAAAGATATAGAAATAAGTCATATGTGACTGGACATAGAGAAACATACCTGTAACCCAGCTGAGGCAGGAGAATCACAAATTCAAGTCCAGCCTGGGCTACATAGACGCTGTTTCAAAACAAATAAAACAACAGAAAAGTGGCATGCAAACCCTAAATTTTTTCCAGTATTATAGATCAAATCCAGGGCCTTACAGTAGGCAGATGCTCTCTACTGCTGAGCTCAGCCTAATACTATGGCCTTGACCCCGGGGAAACAATTTCTACCCTTTGCTATTAATCTTTTAGTTTAGAGTAATAAATGAGAAGTGTTAGACACATATCCCTGTGAGATTGTATGTTCTAGAATGATCAGCCTAGTTAGCTCAACATTTGACCCATTCTTATTTGGATATTCAACATGGTCAGCTGCCAGGAGTGGTTTTGCAGGTGTCTGGATTCCAATGCCCAGACTCATCAACTAAGCAGGTGGCTCCACCAGAGTGAGCTGAGCTGTCCACTGCCGGGCGGCGGCAGCTGCTGAGATCAAGGGCGTGATTGCCCACTCTGCAATATTTAAGCATTTTTTTTATGTGTGTGGTTTTTGCCTACATGTATGCCTGTGCATCACACGCACACCTGGCACCTCTGGTGGCCAGAAGAGGGCAGTGAATCCTTTGGAACTGAACCTAAAGATGGCTGTGAACTGCTAGGTAAATTCTGGGACAAGAACCCAGGTTCTCTGGAAGAACCGTTGCTCTTAACGGCTGAGCTGTCTCTCCAGCCCCAGTATTGCTAATTCTGTATCCTCACGGATTCCCTTCTTTTAAGTGTGTGTTAGAGCTATATCCAGCCAACAAACTCCATCATTTGTACAAATAAGACAAAGTTACAAAACCCTTAATTTAAAACACTGTCTTCCAGTGTGTTTAAAAAAAAAAAAAAGGAATACACACAGCAACAGCAAAAAGTTCAGGCTATCTGGTCCATATGTGGGAAATTTGAAATTTGGCAGTTTGCTATTAAAAGAATAAAATGGCTTTGCAATTTAAACAAAATCAATTGCAGGCAGCCCAGTTCCCTGAGGTACACAGAGTCATTAAGGAAACATTTGCTCCCCCAAGTCGCTTCTGAGGATGCCCAGCTATGCCCTGAAAAGCAGGAAGGGAATAATGAAGTTGAGGGTTGGTTTCACAAAGATAATAGTCTTCACCTGATGGAGGGGGCGAATGGCATGCGTTTCTACTGTAACTGCTTTCTTTTCTTGATCACAGAGGGAATAAAGGGCTTTCACAGAGCTGCCTATAAGGGTACAATGACTAACAGTCTGAGTTTAAACACAGTGGAAGGCAATAAGTGAATTTCTGTGGGTGTCTTCACTTCATCCCTCACTGGCTGTAGTGATTTTCATGTGTCTTACACACTGAGCAGAATGGATTGCCACAAACCCCAGAGCCAGTAAAGTCCACTCATCAAGCAGACCCTTAGGGAACCTAAACAGCCCATTCAAGGGGAAGACTCCTCAGCTTTGCAAGTCTCCATGGAATGAGGATCATGGGATTTCAGAACTGACCTTCCATTCCCCACCTGTGGACTGATGTTTTGAGTCTTAGCATTTTCCTACAAGGTATGTCTTCTTTGACATATCTCCATGTCAAACTCGCCAACTGGGTTAGGTCACACCCAAGGCAGGAGCGTGAGAGAGCTGGGAAGGCAGCCATACGTGTGCATGCAGGACAACAACGGGTTGGGGTTTCATTCCAGACAACTGTCTAGAGGAAGATTTTTATTCCAAGCAATATTATGAGACTGACAAAAATGGTTAGGAACACTGTTACCACACCCGCCTTCCAAGAATGTTTGATTCTACCATAACAAGATGTCTGAGACGGGGTAACTTATACAGAACAGAAGTTTATTTCTTACAGTCATGGAGGCAATGGGATCCAAGGTCAAAACACTGGTAAATGCAGTCTCTAGTTCCAAGGTGGCACCTTTATCTCGGTGTCTGTCCTCTTCCAGAGAGGGTGATTCATCTATTAGCCACTCCAACAAGCTTTTGCTGTAGTAACATTAGTTCTCAAGGTGTCTTGGTGACCTGAACACTTTCCATCAGGCCCTGCCTCCAAACACTGTCGTCTTGGAATCTAGGAATTGCATTCAGCTCTAGCACTCCCTTGCCTTTCTCACAGGCACCTCACAGGTTTCATCTATCTGGGTCGCCCCTGAGCATCTGAGCTCCTGAGCTGGACCAACACTATCAGGGGAATTGTACAGACATCGGTGGCCATTGACTGACAATGCATATAATCCATTTTACATTATGAGGGAATCTTGTCTTCTAGAAAGGTCCCAAACCCTGGAGGAGCTTCACAACTCAGCCTGTCATTGGATACTTGTTTCCTCCCATCTGCCTTTTTGAGAGGCACATCTCCCCACTTTCAACCTGTGTGATTCCAAAAGCATTCTCTCCCCAGCCGCCCAATATGATCAGGAACGTCCAGCATTCTTCTGGCTTCCAGCCTGTCTTGGAAACACCCTGGACTCTTCTCTCAACTCAGCCAATCAGATGGTTGTAAATCCAGTTGTGGCTTCCTCTGCAAATTCCTTCCTGCCTTCCCCAGTTACACTCTCCCTGGCTTGAACAATCAGTGCCCTGGCTCTTCTGCTTCTTCTCCTGTCTTCACCTGATACATCTGCCATGCTCCTTGCGGGCTAGAATCCTTTTTATTCCTCTTGGTTATGGTAGTTCTCCACTGCCATCCCAACCATAAATTCTACGGCTTTTAAGCAATTTCTAAGCTTAATTTCTTCCATCAGTTCACTTTTGCTGTTCCATAAACCGGCTGCTTTCTTTGTTAATCTTCTCCCCACAACTGCTACTACTTTTTATCTCGAAGGGATAATCCAAAGCCCAGCTCAACCTTCCCTCTGACTCTCGACCTCACCTCTGACCCTGGTAGCGAGCAAGCTTACAGAGTGCTGGTTCTCTCCGGAGAACTGCGAGTATCCATCTTCCCACCAGATGGTGAGATGTCTCTCCACAGTCCCTGTACCTGTCCGTGGAAGGCTCTTCTTTGCGATAATGGTGGAGAGCATCAACTCACAATTCCACAGAGCCCACTCTCTGCCATGCTTTCCAAGGGCTCTGTATATGTTACTCTCCCGAAGAAACTCTGAAACAAGTGCTACTGTTCCCCCCCCCCCTTTTTTTGTTTTTTCTTTTGTTTTTGGGGAGTGTTTTTGTTTTTGTTGTTTTTTTGTTTGGTTGGTTTGGTTTGTTTTTTTTGAGACAGGGTTTCTCTGTGTAACAGCCCTGGCTGTCCTGGAACTAGCTCTTGTAGACCAGACTGGCCTTGAACTCATAGAGATCCGCCTGTCTCTGCCTTCCAAGTGCTAGGATTAAGGGTGTGTGCCACCACCGCTCACCTCTATTCTCATTTTATACACAAGGAAACAGGCAGAGGGAGATTAAGGAACTAGATTTGATTGGTGGTGAATAGAAAAACAGAGGCTGAACCCAGGGGTGCCGAAGACAACGGTAGGTGATAAGCAATAAAGGAAATGTAGGTTCTCACCCCAGTGCTGATGGTGTGTGTGTGTGTGTGTGTGTGTGTGTGTGTGTGTGTCCCACTTCTCAGGAAGTTTCTCTGTGACTCATATGTCCAAGCTCCTGGCTGGGGTTCTAAATTCTACTGCCTCCTCTCCCTGACTGTGGCGCTACAATTCTGCTTAGAAACAATCTTCCCTGACTCTCCTGTCTGCGCCACCAGCCTAGACTCTGTGCCTCCCTTCCATCCTAGGCTTCCTGTCCCCTGACATCCCATAATGTCTCCAGTCACAACCTGCACTGGGGTTGCAGGTGTACCCTGCCATACCTAGATTTTTGTGTGGGTCCTGAGGATCCAAACTCAGGTCCTCAACCTTGCCCATCAGGCACTTAACTGAGCCTGAGCCATCTCCCCAGGCATCCCACCTTGTCCTTCACTGTCCAGCTGCAGTCTGTTCTGCAGCTAACCCAGAGTCTAGATTGTTCCCCATTCCTCGCCTGCTTTCCCAATGCTGTCCTTTGCTCATTGTCCTCTGCCTATTAAAATGTTCCCTGTTTTTCAAAGCTAGTGTAAAGCATTACTCAACAATCAACTTTAGACTGAAAACTCTCCAGGACAGTTCCAAGATGAGATGGTCCCTCATACTACACTTCTAGCCAGAATCTCAGGCAACCTTACCCATTACTCTGAGACTGGCTGCAGAATCTCTCACTAGTCATATTGAGACCTAACTATCTGAGCTTTCTTACAGGACCCCACAGAGATACCATTGCCCCCTAAACAGCAGGAAGCAATTCTTAAAAAAAAAATGACACCCCCTCTCCCAAAGTTTCATGTTTCTCCAGGTTATGGGTAATGGTTATAGGGTTGGGGTGGAATAATAAAAATTAGACTCAATATTCTCCTTAAGAAAAAAAATAGGGAGAATGGATAAGTATAGGATATTAAGGTAGATTATTGTATATACTAGTAAACTAATTTAGTAAAATATCAGCCTTAGATAATTTGCACAGTTATGGATTCTTGTATATTGATACAAATGTAAACATTTTAATATTCCTATGTAAGATAATTTATATATTGATACAAATACAAAACTATACTTGTTGTATTGTACATATATTTCTGTTCCTATTTGAAATATCTTGTATATGATACAAATGTAAAACTATATTTATCATGCTGTATGTATGTTTTACCTCTGTTTAAGATATTTTGTATACTGACACATATTTAGGATTGTTGTCATATTGTATATTGCACTATACATTTCTATCTCTGTTTAAGACATTTTGTGTATTGTCACAATTTTGAGGTCATTGTCCTTTTACTGTACATTTGTTTACAGACTGTTTACCTTGTTTTTGTGAAGGCCTAGTGCTTAGGTTATCTAAGTAGATAAAACTTAGAGATTCACAGGAAAAAAAAAGCTTGTCATTTTTATAGTTATGTTAGTTTTGTTATCCATATTTACAAATACATAGGTTGGATGAATAAGTAATCTTCAAACACTTCATAGACCCAGAGAATATGGAATTTAAATGTTTTGATAACTTAGAATTCTGTTGACATGAGACAGGATTGTTCCTGGCAGCACCAATCTGATCCTGAGAGAATGTTGAGCTTCTAAGACACTCCATTTGGAAGTTTGTCTTCTTCTTGGTGCATAATGGCCTGGGCAAAGGACTGCTCTTGCCTTGACTGCTGACAGTACAAATGCTGTCCTTTCTAGACAACTGCTGTCCTTTCTGAATGAGTGGGACACAAGGAAAAGCGATTACTGAACTCTGCCAAGACAGGGTAAGATGGTCTTTTAAAATTCCTGCTTCTGAAAATGATCTGTCAGATATTCTAGGCCTGTAGCCAAATTGGATGCCCCAACGATGCTGAGAAACTTTAGGTGACTGTCCAGGCTGCCAGTTATTTCTTTTGAAAATTGCTTGTGCCCATTTCCCATTTTCTCAGATATTATTATATTCCTTCTCAGGTCTTTGATGGGGTTGAAGACTAACAGTTACCGTTACAATCTTCTTGGATCTTAGCTAGAACATATTAAGTATTAGATTCAGGTTCTTCAGGGTAGGACAGCTTTTGGAATAATCTCTGTAACATGCCATTTACCTATGTTCTGAACATCCCTGGATTTTAGTATGAGTCTCTTGTTTGATGTTGTTTTTGTTGGTTGTAGTTCCATTTTGTTTAGGTCATTACCCTTTATTTCTCCTTGACAATACTCAATAATCATTACTATTATATATAGTTTTGTGTCAGGTGTCTTATTTAGACAAAAGGGGGAGATGTAGTGGGTAGCTCTTCTAGCTATGACCTAGAAGCACCGCCCCTATTGAGGAGCAGTTAACTGTTACACCTGCCTGTGACCTTGAAGTGCATGCCCCTGGGGCGTAGCCACTGGGGACCCTTAAACATGTGGCTCTCTCTTCGATTCCTCGTGGAACTTGGATGCTGGGATGATCTCAGGTGGAAGAACAGCATGGGAACATGCCTCACCCTTCCAGGATCCTGCAATAATTCCTCTGTTCTGTATCATGAGTTTCTTTCTCTAGTAAATTCCTTTGCCCTTTAAGCAGACTCCATGGATTGCTAGCAACATTTCTCCCATTAGTGTTCTGTCACTAAATCTTAAATTTTGTCCTCAACTAGATAATGTATTTTCATCCTGTTATTTTCCTTTCTATTACTGTGCTAAAACCAACTTGGGAAGAAAGGGGTTAATTTAGTTTACATTTCCCCCATCATCAAGGGAAGTCAAGGCAGGGACTGAAGAGCATGGAGAAAGGCTGCTTACTGACTTGCCCTCCACAGCTTGCTCAGCCTGCACTTTTACACAACCCAAGACCACCTGTGCAGTGGACTCAGCCCTCCCACATAAATTGTCATTAAAAAAACAAAAAACTTGCCTACAGGCCAATCTGGTGGAGACATTTTCTCAGCAGAGGTTCCCTCTTCCTAGCTTGACCCTAGCTTGTATCAAAAGTTGGCATGAGGCTAACCCAGCACACATGGTAAAGCCTGTATGTATCATGGAATTTAGGTGAACTTCTTGACTTCGATTGCTCTTGCTGTTTTCTTATTCGATGTTGCAACCTATTCAGGCCAGGGTAGTATCTTTAAAATTTCACCATTTGAGACTGTAGTCAAGGGTCCCATCAGTCTCCAGATACCTAAGAGAGGCCAGTCTCTGGCAGCCACCAGTCAAGATAAGCAAAAGTGCAGGAAACTATTCTTTTAACAGCTGTTCGTAACCCAGCTAACAAGAAACCCCCATAACGACAAGGAGGTTTAATGCCATGTGTTTCCTACCAATTTGGATGGGAAATTCTGGCTAGACATTCACGGGTAACAAACCCGTGGGAAGGCAGTCTGCATGGAGGTCAGAGGTTGATTCCAGGAGTCTTCCTCAATTTCCCAACTTTGAGTTTTTGAGACAAGCCTTCTCACTATACTTGAACTCACCCATTAGCAGTCTCCAGCAACCCGCCCTGTCCCTACATTCCAACATTGGGTATTGGACACATGCACTGCCACACCAGATGTTTGCATGGACACTAGGGCTGCAAATCTGGGTTATGCCTGCGCTGCAGGCTCTTTACCAACTGAGTCATCTCCTCTAACCCCAAACTTTCTTGTTCTTGAAAATTACTTGTTAAGAGACAGACAGAACTGGAGGGATGCCCCAGGAACTATGTAATGTTATACTTAGGGTGCAAACTGGGTATTTCCATTACCTCCAGGAACCTGTGTTCAATACCATAATCACGCTTTTGTCTGTGGGCATCACCTAAATTCTCTCAGGTGACGTCTATCCCTGTATCAAGGACCCTTCCTTTGGCCATTGTTCCAAGATAACAAGTACAAGTGTATAAAGTAATAGGCCAGGGGTATGTAAAATTATCTGAAATTTTCTTCAATTGCAACCAAAAACCAGTGGAAATACATGAAGTGAGAGTAGCCATCCTCTCAGCCATCTGTCTGAAAGTCACTCACACCCTTAGAGCAAATTCAAAGAAGGAAAAAAAAAAACACTATCAAGTTTTGGGATCATGCCCAGGATTCTTTTCTTCTAAATATAGAAACAAATATTTAAGTCCCTGGTGCATTTGCACTGGCTGTCTGGATCGCTCCCATGATTCTTCCTTCCCACAAGTAGATTGCTTCTTCTGCCTGGGCAAAGAGCTCTCTTCACCTATGCTGAGGCAATCAATTCAGTTCCATTCAATTATGCAGTTATCCGGGAAAGGATGCAGCATTCAGAGCAGAGACGGCACAGTGCTTAAAGCTTTAGAATGTTTTCCAGATCCTAATGGCCTATTGATGACATCAAATCAGAGAGTTTCCATAGTTGCCCCTCACCTTGAAAGCCAAAAAGAGACAGCAGTTGGTTTATTAATTATTTACTATCAATGCAGAAAATATCCTTGGGGAGTGTGACATGAAAAGGAAGGTTAGCCGGGTGGTGGTGGTGGTGGTGGCGGCGGCGGCAGCGGCGGCGGCGCAGGCACACGCCTCTAATCCCAGCACTTGGGAGGCAGAGCCAGGTGAATCTCTGTGAGTTCGAGGCCAGCCTGGTCTACAGATTGAGATCCAGGACAGGTACCAAAGCTACACAGAGAAACTCTGTCTCAAAATACCAAAAAAAAAAGAAAGAAAGAAAGAAAGAAAGAAAGAAAGAAAGAAAGAAAGAAAGAAAGAAAGAAAGAAAGAAAGAAAGAAAGAAAGAAAGAAAGAAAGAAAGAAAGAAAAGAAGAGAAAAAAGAAAAAAAAGAAAAAAAGAAAGAAAAAGAAAAAGAAAGAAGAAAGAAAAGGAAGGTTAGCCTAGGCAGGTCTTATAAAAACAGGGCAATAAGGACAATGGTCCCCTGCCAGGATACTGTTTCCCTAGTCACAATGACCACAAGTAGTAAGTGTCTTGCCCCAGGTGTCCGTGGTCAAGTTATATTGGCAGCTGAGCCACAGCCAACTCTAGGAGTGATGCTGACCATCTGGCATGTACATCTGGCTAGTGACCAGCAGACATGGCCCTGAAGCACCCTGGAGTAAGTCCTCCCAGAAGGCAGCCAAGTGAGGGTGACATCATTTCAGTTTGATAAGTAGTTGTCATGTATTTTATATACCAATTGATGAAACAGGGACTATGAGACAGCAGATTAAACCTCTGTATTTCCCTTCCTTATGAGCTATCCAAATACTCTGACAAGAAGTGGCTCTGTGCTTTAGTAATGATGCTGCTTTATCTTCATGTGGTGCAATGATTCTGTAATGCTTGCATTTACATAGCACCATGTACAAACATTTCTAACCATCACATTCATGAGGTGATGGTCAAAGTAGCTTGCAGGTAAGGGAATGGTTGGAGATAGTCACCGCAGTGTGGAACACATGGAAAACTAGGAAAGACTTACCCCAAGATGAAGAAATAGCAGTGGAGATATACTCACTGTCTCTTGTCTGAACACTTCCCCAGATCCCTGTCATTTGTATGGGTCAGTTATTCTTGAGTTACTAAAATAACTGTATACTTAAGAAAGCTGTCTAACTGGATGTGTGCAGGAAAATGCTATTTGCTTACAAATACCTAACCCTGGTTATTGGTGGACCACACACATCCATGGCCTACAGGGGACTTGGCTGTCATTTGTTTGCAATGCCAATAACAAACCCTAGAGAGAGAAAATGTATCTCTCTGGTGTGTCCCTCCAGCCTATTGGTAAATCTACCACCAAGAAACGATGAGTACACCTGTTGAGTTAGTTGGGGAGCAGGCAACCATCCTTGGTGCTAAAATCCATAGAATGCTATGTCTTATTGTTAATGACTTCTGCTATGTGACATTTGGGATCAGTTTTAGCAAAGAAAATGTGCCATGAGATTGTGCATCTTCCAACGCATTAAGCAAATGCTGCATCAAAAACACTGAGAAGAAAACTAGAGCCACCAGCCTTTAAAATGTGACCTCTGGGATTTAGAGACATTCTGCAGCTGCCACATCAGGATCCCACCTCCCCTGCTTCACAAAGGGTTCCATATTTCACCAGTAATAAAACTTTATTAGTAACATGTCAAATATGTTGTAAAATACAGTTACCCTTCTTCTTCCTCTGAGCTTAAAAAAGCAATCCAATCAAAACTTTAAACCATGACCCAAATATTTTTAAATGTGAAAAAGACATATTTTAGGTTATGTAACAGACACACATTTTCCCCCAAATAAATGTTGTAGAAAGGCCATCTGCTGCGAATCTGGGTGCGTTCCCATAGAGCCACGCTTCTGCTGCTCTCCCATCATTAATGGGTTATTATGACACTGTATTTCACAATAGCGATACCAAAACACATGACCAGAAGAGAGCTTGATGAAAACACATGGCATGCTCCAACCAGACAACTTACGCAATTCCTCTGTGTTGCATCCTCCATTCCTTTACTGTGACCTCCCAACCTGAGGAGAAAGGGGCAGGGGCAGGACCTTGTATAGAGGAGAGCTCAAATAGAGTTCAAGACAAAGGGGTGAAGGAAGCAACCCAAGGTCATTTTCTAGCCAACCTCTCCATCCCAGCACCCCCAGATTCCTGGGTTTATAGGCTACTTTGTACTATAGATATAGATTTGACCACAGAGATTGTCTAATTCTTGTTAGCTCTGGAATAGTTTATACTTGCTCCTGTGTTATCAGGTGGAGTGCCCCTAATTCCAGGGTGACTGAGGGAAGAGATTCCCCTGGCTGATAAGGATGGGACAGAGCTCTACCTTTACTCCTCATATGCACTTGGTTTGGCTCTGGTCTTCTAACCCGGGAAATCAATTTCCATGCATGTTATGCTGGTTTATATTTGTGACTATTTTGAACAAACGGTTTTACAACTCTATGATGTTTATTTTTGCTATTTCTTCTCTCTCTTTTTTCCCCTTGAGACAGGATCATCACATGCAGCCTAGGCTGATTTCAAACTCACTGTATAGCTGAGGAGAACCTTGCCCTCCTGACCCTCTTGCCTCTAATGGAATTGCTGTAACACTACACCTACTTTTATTTAGTATTTCTTAAAAGAAAAAAACTTGCTATGAAAAACAGGCATGGACATTCACATGTAGGCTTGCATTTGTGGTTTTCATCCTAAAATTACAAATAACCATTTTATTCAAAAATGCACTCACTAAAAATATTGAAAATTGAAGACTTGGGGTCCCATTAAAGACCTACAAAGAAGAATATGCACTATTAACACGACCACTGGGGAACAGAATATCCAAAGGGACTTTAGAAGTGCCAATGCAGAGGAGTGTTCTTAACTCAGTCAACTATATAACATAAGCCTTGAGGAAAAACAGGATTATCTTCATGTGGAAATTTTGCCCCCAAATTTCAACCAGGAATGTAACAATTTTTAGACATGATTCACTTTAAAAATAAAAAATGGCACTTGTCATGTTGCTAATATATAGTAATAAAGTTTAAGAATAAGAATATTTAAGTTAAATCAACATACATTACATAAAGTACTTGAATTAATTATATACAATCTTTGTTTCCAATACAGGAATTTTCTTAGCAAAACATGACTGTTACACTGAATTCTAGAAACAAGAATACTACCTTAACTCACAAGTACTCAGTGACCAAGTATGGTCATTAAAAAAAAAAAAAATGTGTCCAACGAATAACATTACTGTGAATGGATTCCAGTTTGATAAACTCCGGAGCCCTTTCTCAAAGGAATTCAGCCAGAATTTTAAGCTGCTATGAGTATCTCTGGGCAGATCAGTGTCTGTGTGAGAGAGGATGGACAGAAGAAAACTGGGGACCAGGGACACAGCTGCGATTCAGAGAGGGACAGACAGAAGATGGCTTCAGCAGCAGGTGTTGAGAAGTCCCCATTTCCATTTATAACAAATGACAAATGAACAAAGCCTGTCTCTCTGGCTTTAACTCATGCCAGACCCAGCTTTTAGGCTATAATCTACCCATTAGGGTTGTCCTTTATGGCTTTCCTCAACATTAATATTAACCTGATTTGCCCCATAAAAGAAACTAGAGAGATGGAGGGATTGTTATGTACTTGAATTTGTCTTCCCAGCATCTCCTGAGGAGATATCCCAGAGATGAGTGCAGACCAGCCTCATTTCCCCAGGCAATGGAGGCATCCTCTGCTTCCAAAAACAAAACACACCGCTGTGGAGCACAGAATGTGCATCCCTTTGATGTCTGCTCTGCATTACTTAAACTCTCCTCTTCCCATTGCATCTTTTCACCTGCAAACACTTTTGGAGAAAGATGTTGGATAACCATTATCTCAGTTCTCTTCAGGGAAACTGAGCAAAGTGACTGTATCACTCAGGTCACACCCCCTGCTCTGGCACCATGTTCAACCCTAAGAGCGGTTCTGCACTTCTGCACAAGTCTCCTACCAGCAACCCGCGTAATCATGAGAGGTGCCTTGCAAACAGGTCATGCATTTGAGCATACACATTTGCACACAACCTCAGGGTGTCACATCTCCTCCACATGTCTTTGCTGTGTTTCCTTCACTGGTCTGCCCAGAGTCCAGTTTCAGCAGTATGTTGTAGCAATCCCACGCTTCAGCTCTCATCTGTGCTGAATAGAATCTAGTGTTAAGCATCATTGCTGAATGAAAGAGAAGATCGAGCCATTCAGATAGCAGGTGCTTTATGTACAGTGGACACAGGAAAGAAAAAAAAAAACGAACGCAGCAAATAAACAATCCCTCACATGAAACAGTTTGCTCATTCACTTACGAGTCCTGCCTGCTGCTGCTCTCCCTGCCCTCTTTTTTTCTCTTCATTTTTCTCATCTCCTTTTGTGTCCTTGTATTCTGCTTTACCAGGCGTGTGTGTGTGTGTGTGTGTGTGTGTGTATGCGCGCGCGCATATCTGTGTGTCTGTGTCTCTACCTCTCTTTCTTGTGTGTATGTAAATCTGTATATCTCTGTGTGTATCTGTGTAAATCTATGTATATCTGTATGTGTCTGTGTGTGTGCATGCATTTGTGTGTGTGTGTGTGTGTGTGTGTGTGTGTGTGTGTGTGTGTGTGT
>CABHPQ010200111.1:0-18768 GCA_902168405.1 Peromyscus aztecus
GTGTGTGTGTGTGTGTGTGTGTGTGTGTGTGTGTGTGTGTGTGTGTGTTTTGGGCCAGGGTATTTTTATGGTGCCTGCAGGAATAAGCAGTACAATACGTACACTCAGATTTCTCATCTCAGCTTCCCTATCCTAAGGATGGTTTCTGTCACCAGAGAAAGGATGCCTAAAGTCAGAAGAGCTATAACTGGTGTTGGCACCATCCATAGTGGAACATACAGAAGTCACGAGCAGAGCAAACATGGATGGAATCTCCCTATATCCCAGCTGGTCCTGGTAAAATCACAATCATCCACTGGCTAACTTGGGCAAGTCTGCAGAATTTAAATACAAGTTTAAAACAAAAATCAAGATAACACTTGTCAAATCCTTATCTATGAGCAGTTTATTGGGGGAAATTATTTGCACTAAAAGGTATTTTTAAATAATTCGTTTTTAAATCAATGCATATTTAAATAAAAGTAGAATCACAAATACCACTGGCTTCTAAGACAGCTTATATAAGAATGTGTAGATCAAAGCGCTCCAGTAATGATGTCTTGAAATAAAATGAATTTTTACATCTGTTACTGGTTCTTTGTCCCAGAGTCCTGGCTTTGATTAAGGTTTCTGACATACAGGAAACATTACAAATTTACACTTTCTCGATGATTTTTTTCTCTTCTATCCCCAAATACGTGTATTTCTGTATTTAACCAATTTTAACATGTGTTTTTTTGAAAATGTCATACCTGTTAGCATTGGTGGCCTCTTCCTAGAGGGGCTATTGTAAGTCATGCCAGGTGTTCTTTCAGTGACAATTTAAAAGTCATCAGAGAACTGATTCTATTTTTAGACCTATAATAGCATAATTATCCTATCAAATCTGGAGTTTGGGACTAGACTCATTTTTAAATAAATCTATATTTTTGGAAGGAGTTTTCTGAGAAATGTGGTCTTTTATAAGCAATGAAATAAAACTATTAAACTTTGGTGCCAAATCTTACCCTCCAACTAATTTTTAAATATTTCTGTAAGGATTTCAAAGGCATCTCGCTATGCGTACTAACTTGTCTGTATGCCTTTACCTCTTATTATAAATTGTACTTTATTCTAAAACACTTTTCATAATGTTGATTGAGCAATTAAATATAAACTTGGACCTATTGTATATCTTTGTAGTCTTGCACAGCGCAATCTAGTTAGAGAGCCCACATTCTTAGTGCAAAATCACCTTGGTGATTCGTCATAGGGACCAAATGTGGTACCAAAAATAAAAGCAAAGGAAGATGCAGCCAGCCTGGTTACAAGACGGCACTTCAGCTAGGGATGACACTGTGCTGACAGTTGCCATATTTGCGTTACAAAAGCTTGATATATGAATTTAGCATCATATTCCTGTTGGCCATCATTCTGAACGAAGCACTAGGAAGCACACCAGTAAACGAGTCGTTATGAAGCCCTTAACAATGTTTCCACATTACCCTTGCAGTCCTTGGATCAGAACCTTGTCTTGGCTGACCTTCACTGTCATAGTCTCCCTAACACTCATCTTTGAGTCTTTGGTATTTTCTTAATACACCTTTGGCACCTAGTTTTCCCAATCTGTTTTTATCAATAACAGTTCTTTAAATGAAATACTCCATAGGACAAAAGCTTCAGACCCTGAGGTCAGACATCTCACTCAAACCTCAAGAACACGATGAATCACTCCCAACAATTTCATAAATCTATCCAACTTGTTACATCTTCACCCTTAGAACTGTAAAACATAAGAACTTATCCACATCTCTCCCCAAAGGCATTCTCAGACATTTTGTTATGTGGTAAGTGATCAACTACTGTTCAAAAATCAGTGCAGTGTTTCATCCCGGTACCTTCCGTGAGCTCTTAGCGGAATGAAGAAATAACATCACGTCTAAATTCTATTATTCTCGCCAACTTTCTAGTGCAGGCTTTAAAAAAATTATTATCCTATTAAAAACATATTTTGCCTGCCTACCCTTTCCTGAGCTTCACAGCCTATAAAAAAAAAGTAAGATCATAAATAAAATTTAAACTCTTAAAGGTCCAGCACAAATTTTAACCAACCCGTAGAACTTAAATGTGATCCTATATGTGATGCTAATTTATTACATTTCATTCTTAAAGAGAAAGTCTGTTCGGTTTACAAGAATAATCAACAAAAAGAAGAAAGTGGATGAGCTTGGGGTAACCCAGTTGCTACACTGAGCAAAGAAGCTTCAGTATATGCTATGCTGGCCCCATCTTTAACTCACGGTAAAAGGATACTAACGACAAACCATTTGGCACAGTGTTTGACAAGTCAAAGAATTTCTGAAAGGACAGAACTCTCACTGTGTAAATAAAATTAGATTAATTCCACCCCTCGTCCTCAGGGCCACAGCATTATCAATTATATATATATATATATATATATATATATATATATATATATAATTTCAATAAGAGTGGCAGAATTTAGGTGGGGGGGGGTGACTTAAGAATTTTAACCTAACAGATTGACCAGAGATCAATCCCTTCCTATCTCAAAAAAAAAAATTAAAAAACCTTTTCTCCTAATGCATCAATTCACTGCTTTATGATAAAGTGGGTATATTTTCCATTCAACGTGATGGCACTAAGGATTGCTGGGTAATACCCATGGTTCTCTCCCCTCGGTTCGGCATGCATCTCACCACTGAGATCAAGTGCACTGGTAATTAGTGTCTTATATTAACATCTTCACTATAAACAGCTCAGGCATGTAGAAACAAAATATCAACGAACTTAACAGTTACTTTAATTCATTTTATAAATAAGCAACTGAGAATTTTGCTCCAAGTGGTCACCAGTGTAGCCCATCCCGTAGATGGGGTTCTCCGAAGTGTAAGGCACAATGTGGTAGGAATGCAGCTCTTCATAGTAGAGAGACTGGGAACAGCACTCCTGTACCATAAACTTCAGCCGTTTTCTTGTATCTGAATAAGCAGTCTTATAGGAGGGAGATTCCTTAAAGTATTCATAGCTCTCTTTCTCCGTCTCTAGGTGTATCTTCCTCAGCAAATTGTTAATTAACACAGACCTTCTTAAGTAGGTTTCTGGGTCTTCAAGAAACCTGAGCTTCTCCAGGGAAAGTTTGAGGATACAGGTCCTGTCTTCGGGTAATATCAAGTGCTAGGGAGCAAACAGAGCCATTACTCTCCACATAGAGAAAAAAGCTAGAGCTTTGTGCTATCAATGACATTGGGGTGGGGAGAGATTGGGAGAAACGTAAATCCTTACTTTTGGAAAACACCCATGGTAATCTTGATGTAAATCTTCTTCTTCTGCATATTTCCTCTTAAAGTAGGCTACTTTCGACGTTGTTGATGAATAGGATGGTACTTCTCTTGGATAAGCTAAAACAAACAAAAGACGATTGAAGAAAGATCAGGTGGCATTGTGGCAAAGAGAGTTTCAGCACATGGAGACCATTTGTTAGCAACATTCTAGTGACCCCAGAGATTGCCACCTCCTCAATAGCACTGTGGTTGGCAATTGTCTTGTGACTGAAGTGCCTTTTGGCAGAAAAATGCCATCATTTAGACCCAAAATAGATAGTTGCATTTAGAGTTCTATGTTCATTTCCTTATGCAGCCCCAGAAATCAAATTCAAGTACTGTTTAATCTCGTGCTTTTTGTGTGTGCCAAAATATAACCAAATGTGAAATTGATACACAGAATATGTGGAAGGGGTGAAGTAATTTTCCACCATTCTTTTTGCTAATCTTCCCAATACTCTGGGGAAGTTAACACTTCTAGGGTAATCAAAATGATGTAAAACAGTTGGTGGCCCAATCATGCCTTTAAAAATAGTGGGATGATCCCTAACAGCAATCTAAACAACTGTCCTTACACCCACAGAGAAACGTAGTCTTCACCCCATATCAAGGAAGCTTCTTTTTGTAGCAGGCAAAGACCACACAGAAAATCACGACCAAACAAAACGCAGAGTTGTGGAGCCCAGCCCCAGTGGACTTGTCTACAAAACATTCCCTCACCCAAAGTTCAGGGAACTTTGCTGAAGAGGGGGCAGAAAGAGTGTAAGAGCCAGAGGATCAGGGAGTTTGCTGTGAGATTGGGTCTCCTAGTAACATCAGAAGCTACAACCCATAAAGACTCACCAACATGACCACCCAGATGAGAGCTAAACAAGGATGGACATTTCAGACTGGACAGGAAAAAGCCCAAGAGGCCTCGACTTTAAACAAAGAGCTACAGGTAACTGAGGAGAGCTGGGAGTGGGAGAGGAGGCCCTCCCTGGGGAAGAGAACACCAAGTTTTTGCTCAGTGCCAAATGGTCAGCCCTGAAAACATACATACAAGTAATATCATACGGACTAAACGGGTTACAGATAGGAATACACAAATACGTATATGTATGCAATAACAACTGAGGAAAAGAGAGGCCATGAATTTGAAGGAGAGCAGGAAGGGTATTTGCATTTGGAAGAGTTAGATGGAGGAAAGGGAAGGGAGCAATGTTGTAATTAAAATGCAATTTCAAAAAGAAACAACAAAATTAATTAATTAATTAATATAAGTCTATATCTTCAGACAAAACCATTTTACATGATTATGTTTTAACCACCGTCCTGACATTTGGCATAATTGAGGTTAATCATGAGGAAACGGAAGAGAATGGATAGCGTAATTGACTTTAGCGGAATGTGTTCGAGTAGAAACCTTTGTTTCCTCCTCGAAAATGCTACTGCCACTGAGGATTCTGACTCAAAGGAAAACCAGTTCTCAGAGATTTGCAAAGGGGCTCCCAGGATGTACTCTAGGTGGCACTGTAACCACAGAAAGGTAGCAAGATCAAAATTCCAATACAGGGGCTTCCAATTCAAAGAAGAGTGAATGTACAAAACAGAGTTCAGTTTGATATCCATTCAAGCTCCCGGGTCCAGAGCATGTTTGCATTCTTCACCCTAACTCATACCCTTACATATTTCTGTGTTAGAACCACTTGATTCACAAAATAATGAATACGTAAAGACGTGTAGGTTAAATAAATTTATACTTGGGCATTTGGTGCTTTTCCTCTAAAATGTAGAGCTTTAACGAGCATAAGTATTAAAAATATGCTCTTCCATAACCTGCTTTCTGTAGTGTTTTCTTCATCTTGGAGACATGTGTACATAACTTTCATGTGGCTCTCCTGTTGCTGGAGGGGTTCTCCTGAGCCAGCAAAGAAAGCTACAGGCCTTACCTCAAGTACCCCAAATTCTCCCTGGTGTTACTGTGGGTTATAAAACCAAAAGAGCCTTAAGTTAGCGTGGGTATGTCTTATTAAGGAATCCAAGATTCAAAGAACTTGTGTATCCCACCTAAAAGAGACCAGTGATGTGACGAGGAATCAGTAGTTGAGGCTCTACGCTCACAGTTCCTGAACTTAAACAAAGCACAGCTTATGTAGATTTTTCACTGGTTTAAAAGCATTAGGGAAAAAGAACGATACTGATCAAATGAAACCATCACCAAACCCAATTTTCCCTGGGCATTTTTTGTTCGCTTGTTTTTCATTTTTAAGATAATGGAACTGTTAGGGTCACTTTGCAAGCTATTAACCAAATAACTATATAACAAAACTTTAGTTTATCCCTTGTGATAATAACTCGTACATGCATGTACGTGCATGTGTGTGTGTGTGTGTGTGTGTGTGTGTGTGTGTGTGTGTGGTATATGCCTGTGTATATGTGTTCCTGTTTGTACACATCTACATAAGGTATGCGTGCAAATGGAGGTTGACACGGATTTTCTTCCACAATTGATCTCCACATTACTTATTTGAGAAGGGGTCTCTCATTGAACTTAGATTCACAAAATGGCTAGACTAGCTAGGCAGGAAGCCCTAGGGACTCTTACCTCACCTTCTCAGCATTCAGGTTACAGGTCCTGGCTGCGGCCTGGCTTTTACATGGGTGCTTGGGATCCAAAACTCAGGTATTGATGCTTAGACAGCAAGCGATTTACATGCTGAGCCAGCGTGTCCCCAGCCCCTATTCCTACTTTTTAATTAACTCTCTAACTAATTGATGTAATAGTGGTTCTCAAATGCTAACAAGCATCAGAATCCCTTGTAGGGCTCCTTGACACAAACTGCTGGGCCTCTCTACCTTTTCAGTGGGTCCAGAAGGGAAAACTTGTACTTTTACCCAATTTCCAAATGAGATCCATGCCAGCTAGCCTGGGCCACATTTTGAGAACTTGAGTATTACAGCACCAGGCACCTGTACTAGTAGGCAATAAAAGTTGAATGAGCCTGTCAGCTGATAGCCAAGCAAATGGGGTTGATTGATTTTGTCATTGTGGCTATTGCTCCCCTTTATCAGCTTGGGTTCGTTTTTTCTTTTCTTTTTTTTTTTTTTTCTTGTAAGCATCATGAACAAAGCCAGCTCACATTTTAATTACACAGTAAAGAATGAAGTCCATTTTCAACAAGACTTCCGGGGATCATCTTAAAAGGCGTCAATGCCTGTTACCAGCATTGGTGCTTAGGAAGGTCATAACCTTTCCTGGCAAGATCTAGTGAGTTACTCTAGTGAAGGGTAGAATGAGGAAAGACTGGGAAATAGGAAGCATAACTTTGCCATAAGCAACATTGTTTTTAATCTATATATGTGTCCTTTATTAAATACTGGCTTGCTTTATCATCTTAAGTAACAGAACTTAATGGAACATTTGTAGCCAGTTAAAAGGCCATTAGTGGCACAGTGGAAGACAATGTGTCAAACTTAACTGTTCTGCCTCCCACTCCCAAGAGATCCTCCAGGGACGCTAAGGATTCTGGGTGGCTATATTCCAGAAGTTAGCCTCAACTACAGACTGCATCAGCCCTTGAAAATACAGAGTGAATACTCAGAGGTCTAGACCTGAGCCAGCTCCTCCTGGGCAGGGCTCTTAGTCAGTTTATTGTTCCTGGGGAAACACCCCCACTGCTGGCTGCTGAATGGCTGAGCAGCCTTCACAGCTGCTGTCGGCTTGGCAATCCCCTCCATGCTAGCTGCCTGGCTCCTTGCAATGTTTTCCACATCACTTTTTGGAAGATGGTTTTAGCCACTTTGAGGCTAAAGTATGTAGCAAACGTAAGTTGCTACATCTGTTTACTTGCTGGATAAAAACTCAAAAGCTTCAGAGCTGGCAGCTACGTATAGATCATGCCTGAAGTCTGCCTCTTCTGAGTGCAGACGAGGAAACCACGGCCCAGAAGAGAGTCTAGTTGACAGCCAGTTGTGTGGCTAAAAGTTGGGGGTCTAGAAGTGGGGGGGGGGGCATAGGTTTACTCTCCAGATCTATTGCTTCTTAGTTGTGTGACTTTAAACAAATTACCTAGACTCCTTACAAATCTCATTTGTTCAGTGGGGTTAGAAATACCCTGGATCCTGCAGTTATGCAAAGTAGCATCACACCTAATATATGGTAAGCCCCGTACCAAATCATAATAATGAGTGCCAATAGACGGAGACCAGTCACACAAAAGCCAGGCCCATCCCACCCTACTAGTTCAGACCTAAAGACCATTCCCACCACCCAGCCACACAGAGAGGATAGTTACTGGTTGAAAGCTTCCCAGAAGGCAGTTCAGATGGTCAAGTTGACAGGTATTACACAGAACCCACAATCGCTCTGAGAACGTGTTTCTGGTGTATTACTATGGGTCATGCATTTGAGGCTAAAGGAAATGCGAACTGTCTATGAAACATTTATCTAATCTTCTGGATGATTCATCAGTGTTGATCCGAATGCCCAAAGATGTACACTTGCTATGATTGAGTGGACAAGAATAAATGTGCTGCTGTTCCTGCCACCAAAAAGCTTGTAATTCACCTAAAATCCAATGAAATAAACAAGAGCAAAGTGACCATATGCCTTTAGAGTCAGCATTCTGAGTTCTGAGAATAGTATACAACTGACAAAATGGAATTGAGCTGAGCTGGAATTTATCTCTGAAGTAAAACAGCTAATGCTGGTTTGAACATTAAAACTATTTTTAATGTTGTAACCTCTGGGTCACATAAAACGTCTGTGCCAGGCCCCAATCATGTTACAGTGTTAAGAGCTCAGCAAGTCACACACCAAAAACCACAGATCAGAGTGACCCATCTTTCATTAGAGCTCTGGCAGGGCAATTCA
The DNA here is from genome assembly GCA_902168405.1 of Peromyscus aztecus. Taxonomy (NCBI): domain Eukaryota; kingdom Metazoa; phylum Chordata; class Mammalia; order Rodentia; family Cricetidae; genus Peromyscus; species Peromyscus aztecus. The sequence continues at coordinate 8,158 of CABHPQ010200111.1, forward strand.
TACATATGTCTTTAAATAAATGCTTAAAATGCAATTACAAACGATTGCTTCCTTATTGTCCTGCATTTGCCTCCAGGCAACTGGAATCCTGTTAGCATTCAAGTGATTTCATTTGGTAGGAGGTCCAGGGACAGTACATTAAGGTAACATCATCAGCAGATAAATTTATAAACACTTTGAAAGGGCAGACAACAGTAAAAGAACACCCCACCTAAGTGATTTTTTTTTTTTTTAGGTCAAAGGAGAAACCTGAGAAAGAGTAAAGAGCCGCTGTGTTTAGTTCTATCATCTTCGTAGTTTTTAGTTTTCCCCAACATTTTAACCAACACCTGCCATCTGGTTAGAGGTGTGCATCCTAGCTACAGACAGAAGGGGTGGAGGCTGATCTTCGGGGAAAGTGAGTGCTGTATCAGACCAGCAGCCGATGTCTGTCATAGACAAAGCATGGCCTTATCAGTTCCCCGTTTGTGATGTGAGCCAGGCATTGGCCTTTGAAAATATTAGTATCCTGTCCGTCTAAACCATGCTTAACTGATAGGAAAACTATCAGTTTTCATCTTAAAGACTATAAATACATTTGTTTGGAATTATCTAATCTAGGGCTGGTGATGTAACTCTGTAACTTGGTGGTAGAGCATTCACCTTGCATGCATAGGACTTGGGTTCAATCCTCAATGTAGCCAGAAAAAAAAACACAAAACAGAAATAATAACAACAACAACAACAAAAACAAAGAGAATCATCTCATCTGACCCTGCTAGCCATGTTCTGCCGTCTCGCTGCATGGCTTAAAGCATTCCACCATGACAAACCCCAGCTCTGTAATTTGTTTCCTGTCTTCAGGACATAACCTGAAAGAGCCTGAGTTTTTTTCATGGGGGCGGGGGACAATTTCCAATTCACTGATTTGTATGTCATTTAGTTGAGATGGTGCTTTAAAAGCACTTTCTTCTATGTCTGTCATACACACTCATAATTTCAGCTCAATCACTGTTATGTATCATTACTGCAATGACCCCCTTTTCAAACCATGAATATACATCCTACTCAGAAGCATCATGTTCTATGTAGGATATTTGTGCCCTCACTGGTGTGAAGCACGGGTTACATAAAACATTCATGAGTGTGTGCACGAAGGCAGACGAGAACAAAGTCCAAGGCTGTACTGGCTTGCTTTCCGTGGATGTACGGCTTTGTTGATACCTGACAGTACTTCATCAGGTATCTTCCGTCTGTCAACAACCCAAGCACCCAGCACCTTTCTGCATGATATGCTCTATGGTAGCAGACTTCAGTGTCTGTGTTTAACTCTGGATCAATGAGACAATCTGTTTCTTCAGATCTATCATCTATTCCAAGCACAATATTGATTTTATTGTCAGTTTCTGATCAGCAACAAGTTGCAGATTCTGGAAGGCTTTCTTAGGAACTTCCAGAGATACTGATGGCCAGTGATTTCTTAAGAGAGCAGCGGCATTGTCTGGCCTGAGATTCCTGGTCCCCTGGCATAGTCCCAAGCACAGAAGTGGACTATTGAACAGAGCATCAGAAGTCCCACAAACCCATCTTGTTCTACTGGTCACTGAACCAGAGAGAACACCATTAAACAAGAGGTGACCAGCCAGGCAATAAGGAAGTTACGCTGCTGCGGCACAGCTGACTTCTCCAATAAGCTAGCCAATGACAATGGCAGAGGCTGAAAGGTATGAGTTTTGAGAGTACACCTTGTGATTTATCACTCTCTAGGGGAATGGTGCCCCCATTCCCTGCACCCTGAACCTTAGAATGTGGGACTGACAAAGAAAAATTGGCCAAGCAACTACATTTCCTGATATGGCTTCCAAAAAATCATCCCACCAATAACATCTAGAGAGAGATTTTAACTCCTGTGGGTACCTAGGGCCAGTGCTTGTAGAGGAGAGTTTTGATCTCTGACCTGAGGGCAACAGAGGCCCTTTAGAGATTCCTAATCAGTATCATCCACACGCTCTTTTGTTTGTATATCATCCATCGTCGTATTTTATTTGGGTGTATCAACCAAGCACCCGAAGGCCAGATTGGCTTCTGCTGTCCAAGAAGATTTTGTGTAAGACTCAAGTCAGAACCACCACTCGCTTCTCTAGGCACCCTGGCTCTGGTGTTGAGATGGTCTGCCTTCAGCTCTCGTGCTGTCTGATTGGAGTTCCCAACTAAAGATCCTCTAGCAAGAAAAGTATCTGCAGCAGTGGGGTGCCTTCCTTCTACAGGCGTGGGGCATCCCTGAAATGCACTGTACTCAAGCTCGGCCCATCTGCAAAGCCACTGGCTGTCTTACCGAGACATGACAATAGCGTGCAGGGACAGAATCGAGCCTTTGGGCACCTGACTCCCACTTCTCTTTGAAAGTATCCCCAGCTTCTTCATGTCCCGACCCATGGTCCTTTTGGATAGGCTCCTGAAGTCTCACAACCCCTCTGATCTATCCCTGCAGAGTCCCCAGCTTCAAACTTGTGCCTCGTCTCCATCCACTCACTGGCATTTAGAAGTCTCCTATCTCTCCATTAAGAAGACTTTCTCTTGCCTCTCCAGTCAAGAATATAGAAGTAAATGCTTGGTTTATTCTAAATATAAGGCTACATTTGACAGTACTGAATGCAACACTAGTGAAGCCTTACTGCCTTTCACTCATAACCCCAGTGTCCCCCCTCTGGGAATTATTTCCTGAAATTGGAAGAGTCTGTATTGGTGTCTTTTTTTGTTTTGTTTTGTTTTTTGTTTTTTTGTTTTTCGAGACAGGGTTTCTCTGTGTAGCTTTGCGCCTTTCCTGGAACTCACTTGGTAGCCCAGGCTGGCCTTGAACTCACAGAGATCCGCCTGGCTCTGCCTCCCGAGTGCTGGGATTAAAGGCGTGCGCCACCACCGCCTGAAGAATTTCTTTCTTTCTTTTTTTTTTTTTTCAGAGCTGAGGATGGAACCCAGGGCCTTGCGCTTGCTAGGCAAGCGCTCTACCACTGAGCTAAATCCCCAATCCCTATTGGTGTCTTTTGACTGGGGAAAAAAATTAAAATAATTGTGTTAGACTAAAAGGGAGAAACAATGTACTAGAATTGTATAAAAAACAGCTTATTTTTAATGTAAATTTAAAATGTAATTTTTAATGTAAATTCAATGTAAATAAAGAGAGTTAACAAGACGGGCTTCTGCAGGCCCCCAGGTCCAACATAAAGGCAGGTTTTTCTTCCTTTGCCTCAATTCTGAAAGTTTGGTCAGTTCACACCTGTGTCCATTTCTGAGAAAGTTATTTTTCATCTACATATAGATTTCATTTCATATTTATGCTGTCATGTAGGTTTCAGAAGCACACACTGCTCTGGAAGACAGTCTAAGCTGCCTGTGCATTGGCTTTCAAGCATGCTTGAGACTTCAATGTTTTCCCTGCTGAAACTGAGTCATGAGCAGAAAGCCTAGGAGTGGAAGCCTTGATGGAGATTTCAAAGACTCCATTGTGTCTCAAGGCATCTTCGAAGCCTTACAGGAGCTTCATGACATGAATCCAAACATGAATGTTGATGTGCACCTAAAGACTTCCCAACAGAGTGAGCAGCTGGAAACGGAAGGGTGCAATTAGATCTCAGTTTCAGTCCGAGGCTGTTTGATCTCAGCTTGATCTAATCTAAGCATCATATCCCAAGCACACACACACACACACACACACACACACACACACACACGCTCTTTACGACCCAAAGTGTGGTAATGTGGATGGGGGCACCTAGAAACTTCAAAACCAATGTTTTCTTTCATGGATTCACTGAAACTGTGGAGCCACCAACATCCCTAGGATTAAGTGTCTGCTCTTGGGATACTTTATTTTTTTATTTATTTAGGACTAAATGCTATGACATCAGCAAGGAGTGGTTTTTCAACAGACATGTTCACCAAAATCTGTACAGTACATATGCTGCATATTGCACTTTCATGATGAAAATCGATACAAAAATTTGGGAAGCACTTGGACTTTTTGATTGTGACAGGGGTCTCAGTGGACGGCAGTGTCATTCACAGACATCAAAGGACTTAGAGGTTTTAAACTTCTATGTATGTCTCATAAGAAATGATATATATATATATACAATATATGTATAAATTACAAGACTAATGCATACATATGAACCAATCACTGTGGCTGCTTTTCTCACACACTCATGAGAATGAGGCCCTGCACAGAACACTTACACTTCCCCTGGAAAGACTGCAGTGAGTCTCATCGTCTCCATGGATTTGTTTCTCACAATAAAATATGGCAATTATCATGACAAAAGGGAGAAGGCTGGATGGTACTAAGAGCTAATGAATTCTGCAGTTTGGGTTTATATATGGTGATCTTATCCTAATATTATTAAACTACAGTGATTTCCATAAGCGACCATAAAAATGAATGATTTCAAAGTCTCATGACATTCATAAAGCCATATAAAATCAGAAAGAATTTTTGAATGGGAATCTGAATAGATTCTCTCCAATTGCATATCTCTATGGTGGGCCCATCTTTCTGAGTTTGCCATTCGCTAGGCTAGTCACCTCTGGCAGGGCACTGCTCAGGGATTGCTCATTACACCAAGTTCCACAGTGCTAGAGAGCTGAACATTCAATTATACATCAAATTCAGTCTTATAATTGAGAAGAAAGTAGTTAATTCTCCTTGGTCTCTACCATAAGTCTTCATGTAAACGGGCATTCCAAAAGTCCCCACAACCTCCTATGGTACCTTGAAGAATTCTCTTGGATTCTTTCACCCCAGACCCACACAGCCAGTGTGCTCAGAAAGCTTCCCCTTGACATTTTCTGGGATCCAAGTTCCCTCACTTGGCCCACCCAATTCACATGGTTCTAAGAGAGGACCATCTGACAGCCCACAAATGTCCTTTTTACAGAAAACCTTTATTGACTTCAGCCCAGCAACAGCCTATATAAACAGCCCCTTCTATTGATCCTGTAAGTTGCCACGATACTACGTTAGCATTTATTTCTCTGGATACATATTTAAACACTAATTTCTCTTCATCTGGTGATTACCTGGTAATGCTGACTCAGTCCGAACAGCGTATGTCTAGGACAGCCTCAGAAGATTTGGTGAGAACTCCCCTTGGCACATGGAGCATGTCTCACAGCCTCGGTCTCATGAACGGTGACCAGAGATCTTGAAACAAGGAGACATACTGGCATAAGTCACCTCTACCGAATCAGGCATGCCGAGACATGAATCAATTGTCAGGGCAGGAGATCGCGTGAGGGGTTTGGGGGGCGGGTGAGGGTGAGGACCGAGACGTTTGAGATAGGGTCGATCTGGAATCTGGATTAGATAGACAGATAAACCTTCCAACTCACACAATCACCCAAGTTTAAATCGGAGCAGCGTCAACTCCCCCTAAGATATTTGGAAAGTGCCCAATAACTTATCTCACCAGTTGTTTACTGGTGATTATTTGGGGAAGATTGATTTTTAAAAAAATCACAGCCAGCTCTTGTACAGTTCTCTCCAAAATCACAAAGCAATTAACTCAAACCACAGCAACTTGGTCTTTCTCTGGCATAGTGACTCTTTCTGGCAAGGTTTAGAGTAGCCAGACGCCGCTACACGTCTGAAGATAGTTCTCAGCAAAGGGCCCCGTTTAACCACACCTAGTCTGCATGGCTGTGTGCTCACGGATCTCATCATCTTCTATATTTAGAGAGACGGGCTTTCCAAGGGAAGACGGGCATCCAATAAGGACGATCTCATCTAGAGAGGTGAGTTACTATGGTTACTGCTCAGGAGGCTGAGGACCCGTGAAGGGCTACTCCTGGCCAGATGGACCCTTTCCAGATGAGAACCTAAAACAGAACCCTGCTCTCCATACATGTTGACTGAATTTAGCCGAGACTACTCCGTGTCATTTTGTCCGTAACCACAGCCTGCCTTTGGGCGCTCTTTGCCTCCAGCTCTCCAGCCTCAGGCAGCCAGGCAAAGCAAAATCAAGGAGGGTGGAAAACTTCTGAGCACTAACCTAACAGTAGTGAGCCGAGGGGGAGTCTCGATATCCAATCCTGGGATTTAAAAATCAAATCAAGTTATTCGGGACCAGTGGCTGGTCACTTTTCAATGACTGGGGGCGGGGTAGGACGGAGGCCAAGTCCCTAGCCTCTTGCGCTAGGGAACGCGTCTTTTTCTGGGCCTCGGGATTAGAAGCCTGGCTGGAGGGGTTCTGGAATACCTTGCCTGGGGTCCACTCACCCGAAGACTGCGTGTGCAACTGTTTCGTAGCTCCTGTTTGTCGCGAAGGTGTCACTCTTCGGACGGGCTCTGACAGCGGCAGCGGCGGCGACTGCAGCTCGGCTGGGCGGCCAGCTCCTGCAGATCGGTCCCTCCTTCTCTGAAGCGCCTCTCGCTCCGGCTCAGAACGCGAGGCGGGCGCGCGGCTTTTCTAGGCGCGCATTGGACCAAAGGGAGCAGATGTTATCCGGTTGCTAGGAGCGTTGCTAGGAGGCGATGACGCCCCTCCACCGCTCGGAGCAACTTTCCAGAAGGTCTCGAGCGCCAGAGGGGGCTGCTGAGAGCCTGTCTGGGAGCTTATACCTGGAGCGAAGGCTGGGATCGAGGGGTGCAGCCACTGACTTAGTCCTAAAGAGCTGGCGACGACGGGGGAGCGTTGCAGGCTTGAGCGTTGAGAGGAGCCTCGCGTCCCAGGAAACGGTCACTCACTGGAGGACCATGGGGGTATCCCCATGAAAACTGAATTTGGGGACAGTGGTGGAACTGCACTTAAAGGTGTGAGCTGAGCTGTGCGGAATTCTCTGCCTCTGGGACTGTCTCCAACTGTGTTCCTGTTCCTATAAGCAGGTTTGAGCAGTTGACGGATTTGGAAGAGGGAAATATTAATCCATGGAACTCAATCTTGAGTTTAATTCCTTTGGGTACCCCATACGGCTGCCTCCTGACAAGGTGTCAAAGATTGGGGGGGGGGGACAGACTAGGGGAGGGGGGTTCGCATGGTCTAAAAGTACTTCATTCACACAAGTAGACTTCAACTTTGATCCGAGAAGAAAATAAACCCTCGATTAATATGAAATTTTCTGTAAAAAAAAAATAATAATTGCAGAAAAGATATGAAGTTGGAAGAAAGATGTAGTGGTTTCCAGGATAGTGGTCCAGGGAGTGGGGAATGAATATGATCAAAATACATTGTATACCTATATTAAATTCTCAAGTGACAAATAAAATGTGTATTTTTAAAGGCACTCAAAAGGGTACTTAATTTTCACAAAGAAAACTGGGAGGAACTATATATGTTTCAGTCATTTTTCTTTTTTTTTTATTTCCACAAAGGTTTTCATGCTCTCTGACTTCTGGATAGACCTTTTTTTTAAATTTGGTTTTTATGTTCTTAACCATTGCTTCTCATCACCGCCTTTGTTAAATAGTGTTATTTTATCGGGAAAGAAGCTGGTAAGAACCTCTAAGTGGGAACATTTGAGAAGCCAATGAGCAAATTCAAGAAAGGAAGACAAAAAACCTAGTAAAAATATTTTGCCCAATGTGCCTCCTTGATGATAAATTCCCCCTAAGGAAGGAACATAGCATTTCCCTGACTCCCCAGAGAGTCAGGCCAGGGCCAGGATGGAAGTTAGCACCACCTGGGAATCACGTACAAAGAAATACTGTGTTTAGATCCAAGACAGGTCTGCTGCATAGCACTGTGTTAAGTACTGTGGTGGTAGCCATCTTCAAAGCCAGTGGGGCTACAGTGTGACCCCACAGCTCAGAGGCCCCCAGTATCTACTTAATGCCTCTGTCAAATTTGGATCTGGGAGTGTGTTTGCCCTGAGGTTTGAGAAGCTGACAGCTGAACTGGAACTGTGCAAAGCAGTAATAAGTAGCCAAGGTGGGCTAAAGAGCTAATCATTATAAAGGTACTTTGAAGGGGACTAAAGGGGGACCTTGAGAGCAGTTCAGATCTCCCAGGCATCCAGCGGTATGTTACGTGGCTGCTTGGCTATTGGCAGCAAGAGGCTAAAAGGGGCTGCCATCTCTTTCCTTCTCCTCTAGCTCTTCCCCTGGGACTCTACCTTTGACCTCTAGCTTCCTGTCACCCTGGACTCTACCTTGTATGGAGAAGGTTCCAAGGTCTCTGGGGTTATGTGCATGGTATTTCTTTCTCTTTCGTGTGTCTCCCTCTCACCTGGCTTCCTCCCTCCCACCCAGCCTGCAAGTTGCTGCTTAAACACGCCCTCCTAGCAGCTTTCCTAATGACAGCCCGAGTCACACTCCCCCAGTCCACCTACAGTACTCATCCCGCCTCACGCTAAGCTAGTTCTCTCAGGATAACAGTGAGTGCCCAGTGTTTAGCACACAGCGCCAGCGCCGGGGTGCACGTGAGGGAGCCCCGCTGAGCCTGTGGCCATGACTTCCTGAGCTGGACAGCTATTAGCTAGTGCCACACACTGACATGAGGGTAGCCCGGAGCTGTCGTCATTTTCAGCTAGGGGTGTGGGAAGACTTAATGAAGCACTGTATTTATACACTGACTCCATTTCCTTTTTGAGGACCAGTGTTTGGTCTCCGTGAACTGCAGGGAGTTCTCAACCTGGAGTCCCTCTGGTATATTCTTAGCATTCCTCTCCCCGGAGTCCTCTGAGTTGAGCTGTCTTCTCTTTCCTAAAAATGCACCCACACCCCCCCCCCCAGGCTGGGACAACAGCTCAATCAGTGAAGTGCTTGTCACGAAAGCCCGAGGACCTGAGTTCCATCCCCAGACCCACCTTTAAAAGTGGTGTATATAATAGCATATGCTGCCAAGGCAGAGGCAGGCATGCCGGCCCGGTGGGAATGGGGGTACACCTCAGTAGCCGAGCATCTGCCTAGCATGTGTGAGCCTGTAGATTCAGTCTCCAGAACTGAAAACAGACAAACCCCACCCATAATCACATGCTATATCACTATGGAACCAAAGCAGAGAAACCATTCAGGGGAGGGCCATGGGCACACATGCAATGTATCTGAACCGATAAGGAAACAATGTATCTGAACCGATCAGGAAACAATGTATCTGAACTGATCAGGAAACAATGTATCTGAACTGATCAGGAAACAATGTATCTGAACTGATCAGGAAACAATGTATCTGAACCGATCAGGAAACAATGTATCTGAACCGATCAGGAAACAATGTATCTGAACCGATCAGGAAACAATGTATGTGAACCGACCAGGAAACCTGGTCCACCGTGATGTAACCTCCAAGTAATTGCCCCATCTCCCTTTCATGCGGGGCTCCCTTAAAAAAAAAATAGACGTTAGAAAATGTGAAGGAAGGGTCAGGGTGATATCAGGATGACAGAGTGGCCTTGTGACAAATCTAGAAACAGAACAAAGGTATGACTCTTGATCCCTGCAGGCCCATTGATATCTGGAAATATTTGTGTTGTTCTTTGGTGACCCTATCTTGCTGCGTATCCCAGGACAGCTTTGAACTCTAGACCTCCTGCCTCAGCTTTCTGACTGCTGGGGATAACAGGCATATGCCACCTTGTCCAGACTACAGCAGATGGAACTTCACACACGCTTCACTCCTGCTCGCTTCCTTTTGAGCAACATTTCCAAATCCTCCTGGAGAAATAGCCCCAGACACTATAAGGCTCACTGAAAGTTTTGGGGTGTTTATATGATTTGATTCATCGGTCCAGTGTTATTGGAGATGGTTAATGTTTTCAAAGTAACTCTACACAACGCACTACAGGCAAGTAAGGCCTGCCAAGAGTGGGAGAAACAGTCTTCCCTAGGGAGGAGCACAACAATTGGTTATCCAATACCAAAGGGTCAGCCCTGAAAACAAACATACAAGTGGCATCATACAGACTGAGTAGGTTGTATTTGTATATTTAGCAATATATATGTATATACATACATTCATATAACAACAATTAATGAAAGAAGAGGCCACAAATTTGAAAGAGAATATGGAAAGGAAATTGTGATATCAAAAAAATAAAAATAAAAGAAGAAAAAGGATATTATAAATAAATCATGCTATAGAGTTTTAAAAACTATCACATGGGCTAGGAAACACAAGAGAAAAGGGATCCATGGTCATGGAAAGGGGTGCTATTTCAGCCCTTAAGGATGGGAGAGTCTTAATTGATGTGTCAGGAGGCAGCAGTCCTAGAGACTCCAGATGACATATTCTAAACTTAGTTAGACCTCTTTCTTCTGCACTCTACTTAACAGCTAAAACTGTACATTTTGGTACCTTCATATACCATCTGTGGTTCACTGTGGCCCATATGGAGGAGCATCCAGCCTTGCCCAGGCTACCAGCTCAGAGCAGTTTGCCCTGGACTTGGAGCCTTCGTGTCAGCAATGTGCCCACAGCCCTTAGATGCTTGAAATTCAACATGACTATTGGTGAACAAGCAGATCACTCTAGTCAGCCTATAATATCCTAGCGCAGCCATGGATGAGAAGGAACTGGGGGAGGGGGACCGAGCTCAGCACCACGAGGCCTTCAGTTGTGACCACAAGGGAGACAACACTGGGAAGAAGCTTATTTCAGAAGATGGGCAAAGGAAAGAGTGTTGGGATGTGAGATGTTGTCT
>CABHPQ010200112.1:0-19632 GCA_902168405.1 Peromyscus aztecus
GTGTGTGTGTGTGTGTGTGTGTGTGTGTGTGTGTGTGTGTGTGTTTTGATGGTAGTTGTGGCAGTGGTAGAGTGACTTATCAGACATACAGCCAATCCTGTCCCCAAATGAAGGTTTGCATTCTAACATACCAGGAAGAACTTGGAGGTCATTATTTAAAGATTAGTCATCACCATCACTCTTCTTCTTCTTCTTCCTCCTCCTCCTCTTCCTTCTCATCATCATCATCATCTCATCCTCCCCTGGAGAGACACAGCTGAAGGAAAAGAGGGGAAATGAAGGCAGTCCACCGCAAACTGGCTTGCAAAAAAATAGAGAACAAATTGCTAGGGGAAGAGCTAAAACTGGACCTTGGTAGGTGGGAATTTGTTTCTCTCTTTTCAAACCGCATCCTTGTAATACCGACTTTTGTCCTAGGGACAAGTCACAGAGAACTGACGCCAACGTGGAACTCCTCCAGGTCCTGCCTTAAATAAACATGCTCCATAGACAAAAGTTATGTGACCTTCTCTCCATTGTCTCTCTTCTAAGTTTTAGCACAATCGATGAGTGTTCAGTCACTAAAACTGTTAGCCATTCTGTGTCCTTGGCAAAGCAGGCTTTAAATGCGATGAAATGTCGCCACCTAGAGTTCAATGGCTTGTGCTGCAGGGAGTCACCCAGAAGAGAGTCTAACAGACGAGACCTAGAACCCCAGGGGTCCTGAAGCCAGCAAAGAGCAAAGCAGTGGCAGGTGGAAAGTTTATCATTTTGTGCCCCTTTGAGCTGCCAACACGTATTGAAATGAATCCATACCCAAACTAAAGCCAACAAACCACCAAGAGTCACTAGAGACTTTGCAGGCTTGTAGAGTCTAATGTTTGCAAAAAGACACCTTTAAGACCACTGGATGCACAAAAAGGTTAATGTACTTATCAGAGGGGTTGATCAATGTGACAAAAGAAATGAAGTAATAATGAAGACCACAATAAGGTATTTGTTGAGTAAATTGCAGAACATTTCACAGTCACCAAAAAATAATGTTAAATTTTAAAATATTTAATGACTTTAAAACATTTTAACAGCATACATAATAGACATGTGTACAGTCAAGTATGGTGTGAATGTATAAAATTGAGATTTAAGAAATAGTCAATTCCAGTAGATTTTGGGAGAAGAGGGAAGAGTACAGATCTATTTCCACATACCAATAGAGATTATCACTGAGCAGTGCATTAAAGATGGATTTTAGGGCCAGCAAGGTGGTTCAGCAGGTAAAGGCGCTTGTTACAAAGGCTGATGATCTGTGTTTATAACCTTGGACCCACACACATTATACAATTTGTAATATAATTTAAAATGCAATGGCATTTTTAATTCTTTTTTAAAGGTCTCTTTCATGTGCCTAAAGAAATGACTCAGCAGTAAAGGCACATGGTGCTCTTGCAAAGGACCTGGGTTAGGCTCCCACTGGGTAGCTCACAAGCACCCATAAATCCAGTTCCAGGGTATGTGGTGCACATACACACAAGCAGGCAAAAACACCTACATTTAAATGGATAAATGGAAATACATTTAAATGGATAAATGAATGGTGGCTTTTATTATATTCTTTTTCCTTATATCTTGGTGCTTTCCCTGTATAAACATCAATGTCATCGCTATGTTGTTGTGTTTTCTGTTGTTGTGTGACAACGTGACAGAGTTGTATAACTTCAGTGCCACTCCAAGCCCTCATCTGTATCTACAATATTCCACAGGGGAGAGAGCGCCACCTAGCGACAGGAACAACACTCACATGCCCATGGGCAGACACATGAACACTCCAATCCACATACAAGTGTGTACACATAGCCACACTGTCTTGCACACATACACATATACACTCACTTGTCCACAGCATTCACATATGTGTGTGTACTGTGCCCATGTTCATGTGCACACAAGCCCACTTGTACACTCATATGTCCGCAGACATTCACACATACCAAACTGTATACACAGGCATATTCACATGCATATATACACACTGTACACATGCACATGCGTGTATAATTGCATATCCACAGGCACGTGTGCATATGTATATATTGACATGTACACATGCATACACACGTTCATGTGTGCATACTCAGACATGTCCCTTTGTAACATGCACACACATACACACAGCTGTACCTAAACAGTTTCAGGCTCTTAGGTAGTGACAAAATGTAGTAAGGTCCCTCTGGCTGTATCAAAGCTGAGACTTATCCTAGGGTAGGTGGCCTCTTCATAGCCAGCTATTTCAGGACATGTATATATCTAGTACAGCTGAAGCCTTATGTGGCCACTGACACCTGCCCACTGTCCCTAAACCCTGTGCCCTTGCCTGCTTTTTTCTGGACTGCACAAACCATAAACTTCTATCCTCATTTCAAAGCCAATAGAAAGCTTTGTTCCCATTTTTTTTTGATTGCCTAGCATTTTATCCTGTTGCGTATCTGAATGTCTATTCATCTTACCTTATGCTAATGTCCCAAATACTTGACCCTCATACGTGGCAGGGACCGCCATTCTGTCTGGGAGGAAGATGGCTTGGTGACAAGGAGAACTCAGCAGCATCACACCAAAGAAACCTTCAAGACAGCCCCGTGAGCTAGAAGAGCTGGGTGGATCATACCAGGCCTCAAATCCTGGGGAGGAACATATTCACCTAATTTTTTTTAATTCTTTCCTCTCCTTGGCATGTTTTTTTTAAGTGTCATTGCGCCATTTAGTATTACATATACTGAAATCTCATATTGCCTTTTGTATTGGGACTATGGTAATATTTTATTGACCTTCTAATTATTTAATCTCCCCATACCTGCAGTACGGACTCTAAGGAATCAATGTTCACCTTACCTTGTACTGTTGTATTCTGGGAAGGTTACTCCAGACTGTGAGTTTGATTCCCAGCACTTAGGATGCCAAAGGAAGCTGTCACTGCTGATTGGTCATAATTATATATTGTCATTTTCAGAGTCTGGGAGGAGCTCAAAGTCCCAGAGGCTGGGTTCCAAGAGGCTGGGTTCCTAGAACACAAACACTGCCCACCAGTGGGTGAAAAGATCAAAAGTCCAGGCTGCAACAAGGCTGAACTACTATTCAAAGAATCACAGTTTGTGTGGGGTCACATGAAATGGTGGAGAAGACCTGTAAAGTTTTCTCAGTCCAATAGTTTTTACATATAATTTTAATATATCATAACTAATCTACCACCACCATTTCATAATAGTCACCAAAAATGGTGAAAGGTTAAATCACAAGAAGTTGCTCAACTGATTCTATTTATTCATTTAACAAATATTGAGCGCTTACTATAAGGAAGGAATTCAGTGTTCCATCAAAGAACGAGACAGACACTATCCCTGTGATCATAAGGATTGTCATTATTGGGGAAGTGGCCTGCTGGTATAGGAATTTGAACGACAGACACTATTCCCAGAGAACTTACTTTAGTAATAGTCCCTGGTTTTTCTGCCAGAGATGTGGCCACACCTGCCCACTATCCCTAAATCCTGTGCCTTTGTCTGCTTTTTTCTGGACTGCATAAACTTCTATCCCCAAGGGAACTGGCCCCAGTGAGATCATTTGTTTAGAGATAACTTCTCAGTTGGGTTCATGACCCTGGAAGACAACCCTGAACTCCTAAGACAGTTTCCAAACTCTGGTTCCGCTGTTGGAGGAGCCTAGTAAGAATGTCAGAGCGTCTGATGACAATCGAGGTAGTCACCAATCTGATCACAGGAGAAGGCCAGTTCAGGCTACCTATCCACTATTGTGAAGAGTCTGAGCTGGGGTCATCCTTGTAGATTCCTGGAAGTTTCCCTTGCACAAGATTTCTACCTGACCCCAAAATGCCCCCATCAAGATGCTTCTTTCATTACTCTCCCCCTCAGTCCACCTCCCCAACCCAATCCCTAATGTTCCCATCCCCACCGGCCCCCAGTCTACCCAGGAGACTTCTATTTCCCCTTCTCAGGGAAATCCATGCATCCCCAACCCCCTTTGGGCCCTTCTTGTTACCTACCCTCTCTGGGGCAGTAGATTGTAGCATAGTTATCCTTTACTTTACAGTTAATATTCACTTGTGAGTGAGTACATAACATCTTTGTCTTTCTGGGTCTGGGTTACCTCACTCAGGATGATTTTTCCCTAGTTCTATCCATTTGCCTTCAAATTTCCTGATGTCATTATTTTTAAACAGCTGAGTAATACTCCATTGTATAAATGTACACATTTTCTTTATCCATTCTTCGGTTGAGGGGCATCTAGGTTGTTTCCAGGTTCATGCTATTACAAATAAAGCTGCTATGAATATAGTTGAACAAGTATCCTTGTGGTATGATTAAGCATCCTTTGGGTATATGCCCCAAAATGGTATAGCTGGGTGTTGAGGTAGATTGATTCCCAATTTTCTGAGACATCAGAGAGCCTTCATCCAGTGACTGATGGAAACAGATGCAGAGATCCACAGCCAAACACTGGACCAAACTCAAGGAATCCTGTTGAAGAAAGGGAGAAAGAATTGTACAAGCTGGGGGGGGGGGGGGCGGGGAGTCAAGGTCATCACAAGGGAAACCACAGAAACAACTAACCTGGGGCTCATGGGAGCTCACAGACTCCTAGGACTGACAGCTAGGGAGCCTGCATGGGACCCACCTAGGCCCTCTACGTATGTGTGACAGTTGTGTAGCTTGATCTACTGTGTGACTGCTAGTAGTGGGAGCAGGGCCTGTCCCTAACTCTTTGGCTGGCTTTGGGGAGCCTATTCCTCATCCTGGGTTGCCTTGTCCAACCTTAACACAAGGGGAGGAGCTTAGTTCCACCTCAACTTGATGCTCCACGCTTTGTTGACACCCATGGGAGGCCCGCCCCTTTCTGAACAGACACAGAGGAGGAGTGGGTTGGGGGAGGGGGGAAGGAATGGGAGAAGAGGAAAGAGGGACACTGCAAACTGCGGTCAGGATGCAAAGTAAGTGAATAAATTTAATTAATAATAAAAACATTTTAAAGCGTGTCAGAACATTTAAGGTGGGAACTGTGACGCCTCTCGCTGCCACAAGGGGGAGATGCATGAACTCAGGGGCAGCAGTGAGGGAGGAAGCTCTACGCAGCTGAGAAAAGAAACTAACTGTGGGGAACCCCACCAACCTCACTGGAATCCAGCAGCAGTTCCGCGACTCCTGTGCCACTTGAGAATTTTATATATATTGGCCGGGCAGTGGTGGCGCACGCCTTTAATCCCAGCACTCGGGAGGCAGAGGCAGGCGGATCTCTGTGAGTTGGAGGCCAGCCTGGTCTACAGAGTGAGATCCAGGACAGACACCAAAATACACAGAGAAAACCTGTCTCAAAAAACCAAAATAATAATAATAATAATAATAATAATAATAATAATAATAATAATATATTACATAGAGAGAGGGAGGGAGGGAGAGAGATGTAGATATAGATACAGATATCGATTTTTTTTTCCTGTTTGGGATATATTTCTGTTCCTAACTACCAACAATTTCTGAATTAACTGGTAAACTCAGGACACCACAACGGCTTAGTCCCAGAAAAAGAAAAGCAGCAACTTTGGTAAAAGGGGGAAAAAATGAGCCTTGAGATGGAAGAGTACACAAAGAAACCCAAAGGAAGGGCTAGAGAGAGGGATCCATGAGTAACGTTTGCTAACAAGTGTGAGAACCTGAGTTCAGTCCCAGCATCTGCACAAGAAAGGAGGGAGGCGTGGAGGGAGGGAGGGAGGGAGGGAGGGAGGGAGGGAGGGAGGGAGGGACCGGTTGGGGTAGGAGGGGGTAAGGAAACAGCAAACCCTGGATTGACAGTGTTTGCCTGTATGGGTAGGGGAGCAGGAGAATTCCTGGAAGCTCCAAGGCCAGCTAGCCTGGCACAAAGAGAACCCTGTCTCAAGGTAGAAGATGAGGACCAACAGCCAGGACTGTCCTCTGACCTGATTCACAGCCTGCACTCACACAGGCACACACATATCTTGTGCCCATGGGTACATACATGAAAGGAATAACTATGACATCCCTCTGATCTCCATGTACACACCACACACACACACACACACACATACCACACACACACACACACACACACCACACAACAATTGCTACTAGCGTATGTGCTTTCCTCTCTGTCCCATAAGAAAGAAAAGTTTTCAAAAAACTTGCACAAAAATTATTGATTTTTAGTGATAAACAAAATGGAGAAATGTGGAATAAGGAAAAATATACAAGGAAAAAAAAAGAAATGTTGGGTCTACCCTTCGGTTTGCTCGAATGAACAGCAGAAAGACAAGGAGGCAGGAACCCTCTCCTACACATATGTACATGTGTACACAACCCAGCTGTGTTCCACCTCAATAATGATAAGTTACTATCTTGTCTTTTACAGAAAATTAGAGGATGCATGTTCCCAGGGTGTGACAATCCAAACACTTTCAGTGAATGCACTATAAGTATTTCAAAAAATAATTTGACTACTTGTAAGAGTTCTACAAATATTACATTTGACTTACTAATTCCACTTCTATAAATCAATCATGAAAAGATGAAGACTATATGTTTTTATAACAATACTGCTCATGTCAAAAAATAAAATAGGGGGTTAGAGAGATGGTTCTGAAGAACACATAATACTCTAGCAGAGGACCCACAGTTTCTAGCATCCACATGCTTGTAATTCCAGACCCAAGGGATTTGGTGCCCTCTTCTGGACTCCTGTGGCACCTGCACTCAGGAGTGTATACGTAAACACAGAGAGAAACATCATTTTTTCAAATCTTTTTAAAATTAAAATAATTTATAATTCCAACAAAATGACATTTTACATCTGTCAATAAATAAATAAATGTTTTATGCCAAAGGTTGTTTCACCTATAATCCCTGAAATCAAGAGGCTAAGCCTAGAGGCTCTTGAGTTCAAGGCCCCCATGAGCTACAGATCAAACCTTTAAATAAAGGTAATTTCATGGTAATATATTATTTTCAACAATGGCAAACAAAAAGATATAGAAATAAGTCATATGTGACTGGACATAGAGAAACATACCTGTAACCCAGCTGAGGCAGGAGAATCACAAATTCAAGTCCAGCCTGGGCTACATAGACGCTGTTTCAAAACAAATAAAACAACAGAAAAGTGGCATGCAAACCCTAAATTTTTTCCAGTATTATAGATCAAATCCAGGGCCTTACAGTAGGCAGATGCTCTCTACTGCTGAGCTCAGCCTAATACTATGGCCTTGACCCCGGGGAAACAATTTCTACCCTTTGCTATTAATCTTTTAGTTTAGAGTAATAAATGAGAAGTGTTAGACACATATCCCTGTGAGATTGTATGTTCTAGAATGATCAGCCTAGTTAGCTCAACATTTGACCCATTCTTATTTGGATATTCAACATGGTCAGCTGCCAGGAGTGGTTTTGCAGGTGTCTGGATTCCAATGCCCAGACTCATCAACTAAGCAGGTGGCTCCACCAGAGTGAGCTGAGCTGTCCACTGCCGGGCGGCGGCAGCTGCTGAGATCAAGGGCGTGATTGCCCACTCTGCAATATTTAAGCATTTTTTTTATGTGTGTGGTTTTTGCCTACATGTATGCCTGTGCATCACACGCACACCTGGCACCTCTGGTGGCCAGAAGAGGGCAGTGAATCCTTTGGAACTGGACCTAAAGATGGCTGTGAACTGCTAGGTAAATTCTGGGACAAGAACCCAGGTTCTCTGGAAGAACCGTTGCTCTTAACGGCTGAGCTGTCTCTCCAGCCCCAGTATTGCTAATTCTGTATCCTCACGGATTCCCTTCTTTTAAGTGTGTGTTAGAGCTATATCCAGCCAACAAACTCCATCATTTGTACAAATAAGACAAAGTTACAAAACCCTTAATTTAAAACACTGTCTTCCAGTGTGTTTAAAAAAAAAAAAAGGAATACACACAGCAACAGCAAAAAGTTCAGGCTATCTGGTCCATATGTGGGAAATTTGAAATTTGGCAGTTTGCTATTAAAAGAATAAAATGGCTTTGCAATTTAAACAAAATCAATTGCAGGCAGCCCAGTTCCCTGAGGTACACAGAGTCATTAAGGAAACATTTGCTCCCCCAAGTCGCTTCTGAGGATGCCCAGCTATGCCCTGAAAAGCAGGAAGGGAATAATGAAGTTGAGGGTTGGTTTCACAAAGATAATAGTCTTCACCTGATGGAGGGGGCGAATGGCATGCGTTTCTACTGTAACTGCTTTCTTTTCTTGATCACAGAGGGAATAAAGGGCTTTCACAGAGCTGCTTATAAGGGTACAATGACTAACAGTCTGAGTTTAAACACAGTGGAAGGCAATAAGTGAATTTCTGTGGGTGTCTTCACTTCATCCCTCACTGGCTGTAGTGATTTTCATGTGTCTTACACACTGAGCAGAATGGATTGCCACAAACCCCAGAGCCAGTAAAGTCCACTCATCAAGCAGACCCTTAGGGAACCTAAACAGCCCATTCAAGGGGAAGACTCCTCAGCTTTGCAAGTCTCCATGGAATGAGGATCATGGGATTTCAGAACTGACCTTCCATTCCCCACCTGTGGACTGATGTTTTGAGTCTTAGCATTTTCCTACAAGGTATGTCTTCTTTGACATATCTCCATGTCAAACTCGCCAACTGGGTTAGGTCACACCCAAGGCAGGAGCGTGAGAAAGCTGGGAAGGCAGCCATACGTGTGCATGCAGGACAACAACGGGTTGGGGTTTCATTCCAGACAACTGTCTAGAGGAAGATTTTTATTCCAAGCAATATTATGAGACTGACAAAAATGGTTAGGAACACTGTTACCACACCCGCCTTCCAAGAGTGTTTGATTCTACCATAACAAGATGTCTGAGACGGGGTAACTTATACAGAACAGAAGTTTATTTCTTACAGTCATGGAGGCAATGGGATCCAAGGTCAAAACACTGGTAAATGCAGTCTCTAGTTCCAAGGTGGCACCTTTATCTCGGTGTCTGTCCTCTTCCAGAGAGGGTGATTCATCTATTAGCCACTCCAACAAGCTTTTGCTGTAGTAACATTAGTTCTCAAGGTGTCTTGGTGACCTGAACACTTTCCATCAGGCCCTGCCTCCAAACACTGTCGTCTTGGAATCTAGGAATTGCATTCAGCTCTAGCACTCCCTTGCCTTTCTCACAGGCACCTCACAGGTTTCATCTATCTGGGTCGCCCCTGAGCATCTGAGCTCCTGAGCTGGACCAACACTATCAGGGGAATTGTACAGACATCGGTGGCCATTGACTGACAATGCATATAATCCATTTTACATTATGAGGGAATCTTGTCTTCTAGAAAGGTCCCAAACCCTGGAGGAGCTTCACAACTCAGCCTGTCATTGGATACTTGTTTCCTCCCATCTGCCTTTTTGAGAGGCACATCTCCCCACTTTCAACCTGTGTGATTCCAAAAGCATTCTCTCCCCAGCCGCCCAATATGATCAGGAACGTCCAGCATTCTTCTGGCTTCCAGCCTGTCTTGGAAACACCCTGGACTCTTCTCTCAACTCAGCCAATCAGATGGTTGTAAATCCAGTTGTGGCTTCCTCTGCAAATTCCTTCCTGCCTTCCCCAGTTACACTCTCCCTGGCTTGAACAATCAGTGCCCTGGCTCTTCTGCTTCTTCTCCTGTCTTCACCTGATACATCTGCCATGCTCCTTGCGGGCTAGAATCCTTTTTATTCCTCTTGGTTATGGTAGTTCTCCACTGCCATCCCAACCATAAATTCTACGGCTTTTAAGCAATTTCTAAGCTTAATTTCTTCCATCAGTTCACTTTTGCTGTTCCATAAACCGGCTGCTTTCTTTGTTAATCTTCTCCCCACAACTGCTACTACTTTTTATCTCGAAGGGATAATCCAAAGCCCAGCTCAACCTTCCCTCTGACTCTCGACCTCACCTCTGACCCTGGTAGCGAGCAAGCTTACAGAGTGCTGGTTCTCTCCGGAGAACTGCGAGTATCCATCTTCCCACCAGATGGTGAGATGTCTCTCCACAGTCCCTGTACCTGTCCGTGGAAGGCTCTTCTTTGCGATAATGGTGGAGAGCATCAACTCACAATTCCACAGAGCCCACTCTGCCATGCTTTCCAAGGGCTCTGTATATGTTACTCTCCCGAAGAAACTCTGAAACAAGTGCTACTGTTCCCCCCCCCCCTTTTTTTGTTTTTTCTTTTGTTTTTGGGGAGTGTTTTTGTTTTTGTTGTTTTTTTGTTTGGTTGGTTTGGTTTGTTTTTTTTGAGACAGGGTTTCTCTGTGTAACAGCCCTGGCTGTCCTGGAACTAGCTCTGTAGACCAGACTGGCCTTGAACTCATAGAGATCCGCCTGTCTCTGCCTCCCAAGTGCTAGGATTAAGGGTGTGTGCCACCACCGCTCACCTCTATTCTCATTTTATACACAAGGAAACAGGCAGAGGGAGATTAAGGAACTAGATTTGATTGGTGGTGAATAGAAAAACAGAGGCTGAACCCAGGGGTGCTGAAGACAACAGTAGGTGATAAGCAATAAAGGAAATGTAGGTTCTCACCCCAGTACTGATGGTGTGTGTGTGTGTGTGTGTGTGTGTGTGTGTGTGTGTGTGTGTCCCACTTCTCAGGAAGTTTCTCTGTGACTCATATGTCCAAGCTCCTGGCTGGGGTTCTAAATTCTACTGCCTCCTCTCCCTGCCTGTGGCGCTACAATTCTGCTTAGAAACAATCTTCCCTGACTCTCCTGTCTGCGCCACCAGCCTAGACTCTGTGCCTCCCTTCCATCCTAGGCTTCCTGTCCCCTGACATCCCATAATGTCTCCAGTCACAACCTGCACTGGGGTTGCAGGTGTACCCTGCCATACCTAGATTTTTGTGTGGGTCCTGAGGATCCAAACTCAGGTCCTCAACCTTGCCCATCAGGCACTTAACTGAGCCTGAGCCATCTCCCCAGGCATCCCACCTTGTCCTTCACTGTCCAGCTGCAGTCTGTTCTGCAGCTAACCGAGAGTCTAGATTGTTCCCCATTCCTCGCCTGCTTTCCCAATGCTGTCCTTTGCTCATTGTCCTCTGCCTATTAAAATGTTCCCTGTTTTTCAAAGCTAGTGTAAAGCATTACTCAACAATCAACTTTAGACTGAAAACTCTCCAGGACAGTTCCAAGATGAGATGGTCCCTCATACTACACTTCTAGCCAGAATCTCAGGCAACCTTACCCATTACTCTGAGACTGGCTGCAGAATCTCTCACTAGTCATATTGAGACCTAACTATCTGAGCTTTCTTACAGGACCCCACAGAGATACCATTGCCCCCTAAACAGCAGGAAGCAATTCTTAAAAAAAAAATGACACCCCCTCTCCCAAAGTTTCATGTTTCTCCAGGTTATGGATAATGGTTATAGGGTTGGGGTGGAATAATAAAAATTAGACTCAATATTCTCCTTAAGAAAAAAAATAGGGAGAATGGATAAGTATAGGATATTAAGGTAGATTATTGTATATACTAGTAAACTAATTTAGTAAAATATCAGCCTTAGATAATTTGCACAGTTATGGATTCTTGTATATTGATACAAATGTAAACATTTTAATATTCCTATGTAAGATAATTTATATATTGATACAAATACAAAACTATACTTGTTGTATTGTACATATATTTCTGTTCCTATTTGAAATATCTTGTATATGATACAAATGTAAAACTATATTTATCATGCTGTATGCATGTTTTACCTCTGTTTAAGATATTTTGTATACTGACACATATTTAGGATTGTTGTCATATTGTATATTGCACTATACATTTCTATCTCTGTTTAAGACATTTTGTGTATTGTCACAATTTTGAGGTCATTGTCCTTTTACTGTACATTTCTTTATAGACTGTTTACCTTGTTTTTGTGAAGGCCTAGTGCTTAGGTTATCTAAGTAGATAAAACTTAGAGATTCACAGGAAAAAAAAGCTTGTCATTTTTATAGTTATGTTAGTTTTGTTATCCATATTTACAAATACATAGGTTGGATGAATAAGTAATCTTCAAACACTTCATAGACCCAGAGAATATGGAATTTAAATGTTTTGATAACTTAGAATTCTGTTGACATGAGACAGGATTGTTCCTGGCAGCACCAATCTGATCCTGAGAGAATGTTGAGCTTCTAAGACACTCCATTTGGAAGTTTGTCTTCTTCTTGGTGCATAATGGCCTGGGCAAAGGACTGCTCTTGCCTTGACTGCTGACAGTACAAATGCTGTCCTTTCTAGACAACTGCTGTCCTTTCTGAATGAGTGGGACACAAGGAAAAGCGATTACTGAACTCTGCCAAGACAGGGTAAGATGGTCTTTTAAAATTCCTGCTTCTGAAAATGATCTGTCAGATATTCTAGGCCTGTAGCCAAATTGGATGCCCCAACGATGCTGAGAAACTTTAGGTGACTGTCCAGGCTGCCAGTTATTTCTTTTGAAAATTGCTTGTGCCCATTTCCCATTTTCTCAGATATTATTATATTCCTTCTCAGGTCTTTGATGGGGTTGAAGACTAACAGTTACCGTTACAATCTTCTTGGATCTTAGCTAGAACGTATTAAGTATTAGATTCAGGTTCTTCAGGGTAGGACAGCTTTTGGAATAATCTCTGTAACATGCCATTTACCTATGTTCTGAACATCCCTGGATTTTAGTATGAGTCTCTTGTTTGATGTTGTTTTTGTTGGTTGTAGTTCCATTTTGTTTAGGTCATTACCCTTTATTTCTCCTTGACAATACTCAATAATCATTACTATTATATATAGTTTTGTGTCAGGTGTCTTATTTAGACAAAAGGGGGAGATGTAGTGGGTAGCTCTTCTAGCTATGACCTAGAAGCACCGCCCCTATTGAGGAGCAGTTAACTGTTACACCTGCCTGTGACCTTGAAGTGCATGCCCCTGGGGCGTAGCCACTGGGGACCCTTAAACATGTGGCTCTCTCTTCGATTCCTCGTGGAACTTGGATGCTGGGATGATCTCAGGTGGAAGAACAGCATGGGAACATGCCTCACCCTTCCAGGATCCTGCAATAATTCCTCTGTTCTGTATCATGAGTTTCTTTCTCTAGTAAATTCCTTTGCCCTTTAAGCAGACTCCGTGGATTGCTAGCAACATTTCTCCCATTAGTGTTCTGTCACTAAATCTTAAATTTTGTCCTCAACTAGATAATGTATTTTCATCCTGTTATTTTCCTTTCTATTACTGTGCTAAAACCAACTTGGGAAGAAAGGGGTTAATTTAGTTTACATTTCCCCCATCATCAAGGGAAGTCAAGGCAGGGACTGAAGAGCATGGAGAAAGGCTGCTTACTGACTTGCCCTCCACAGCTTGCTCAGCCTGCACTTTTACACAACCCAAGACCACCTGTGCAGTGGACTCAGCCCTCCCACATAAATTGTCATTAAAAAAACAAAAAACTTGCCTACAGGCCAATCTGGTGGAGACATTTTCTCAGCAGAGGTTCCCTCTTCCTAGCTTGACCCTAGCTTGTATCAAAAGTTGGCATGAGGCTAACCCAGCACACATGGTAAAGCCTGTATGTATCATGGAATTTAGGTGAACTTCTTGACTTCGATTGCTCTTGCTGTTTTCTTATTCGATGTTGCAACCTATTCAGGCCAGGGTAGTATCTTTAAAATTTCACCATTTGAGACTGTAGTCAAGGGTCCCATCAGTCTCCAGATACCTAAGAGAGGCCAGTCTCTGGCAGCCACCAGTCAAGATAAGCAAAAGTGCAGGAAACTATTCTTTTAACAGCTGTTCGTAACCCAGCTAACAAGAAACACCCATAACGACAAGGAGGTTTAATGCCATGTGTTTCCTACCAATTTGGATGGGAAATTCTGGCTAGACATTCACGGGTAACAAACCCGTGGGAAGGCAGTCTGCATGGAGGTCAGAGGTTGATTCCAGGAGTCTTCCTCAATTTCCCAACTTTGAGTTTTTGAGACAAGCCTTCTCACTATACTTGAACTCACCCATTAGCAGTCTCCAGCAACCCGCCCTGTCCCTACATTCCAACATTGGGTATTGGACACATGCACTGCCACACCAGATGTTTGCATGGACACTAGGGCTGCAAATCTGGGTTATGCCTGCGCTGCAGGCTCTTTACCAACTGAGTCATCTCCTCTAACCCCAAACTCTCTTGTTCTTGAAAATTACTTGTTAAGAGACAGACAGAACTAGAGGGATGCCCCAGGAACTATGTAATGTTATACTTAGGGTGCAAACTGGGTATTTCCATTACCTCCAGGAACCTGTGTTCAATACCATAATCACGCTTTTGTCTGTGGGCATCACCTAAATTCTCTCAGGTGACGTCTATCCCTGTATCAAGGACCCTTCCTTTGGCCATTGTTCCAAGATAACAAGTACAAGTGTATAAAGTAATAGGCCAGGGGTATGTAAAATTATCTGAAATTTTCTTCAATTGCAACCAAAAACCAGTGGAAATACATGAAGTGAGAGTAGCCATCCTCTCAGCCATCTGTCTGAAAGTCACTCACACCCTTAGAGCAAATTCAAAGAAGGAAAAAAAAACACTATCAAGTTTTGGGATCATGCCCAGGATTCTTTTCTTCTAAATATAGAAACAAATATTTAAGTCCCTGGTGCATTTGCACTGGCTGTCTGGATCGCTCCCATGATTCTTCCTTCCCACAAGTAGATTGCTTCTTCTGCCTGGGCAAAGAGCTCTCTTCACCTATGCTGAGGCAATCAATTCAGTTCCATTCAATTATGCAGTTATCCGGGAAAGGATGCAGCATTCAGAGCAGAGACGGCACAGTGCTTAAAGCTTTAGAATGTTTTCCAGATCCTAATGGCCTATTGATGACATCAAATCAGAGAGTTTCCATAGTTGCCCCTCACCTTGAAAGCCAAAAAGAGACAGCAGTTGGTTTATTAATTATTTACTATCAATGCAGAAAATATCCTTGGGGAGTGTGACATGAAAAGGAAGGTTAGCCGGGTGGTGGTGGTGGTGGTGGCTGCGGCAGCGGTGGCGGCGCAGGCACACGCCTCTAATCCCAGCACTTGGGAGGCAGAGCCAGGTGAATCTCTGTGAGTTCGAGGCCAGCCTGGTCTACAGATTGAGATCCAGGACAGGTACCAAAGCTACACAGAGAAACTCTGTCTCAAAATACCAAAAAAAAAAGAAAGAAAGAAAGAAAGAAAGAAAGAAAGAAAGAAAGAAAGAAAGAAAGAAAGAAAGAAAGAAAGAAAGAAAGAAAGAAAGAAAGAAAGAAAGAAAGAAAAGAAGAGAAAAAAGAAAAAAAAGAAAAAAAGAAAGAAAAAGAAAAAGAAAGAAGAAAGAAAAGGAAGGTTAGCCTAGGCAGGTCTTATAAAAACAGGGCAATAAGGACAATGGTCCCCTGCCAGGATACTGTTTCCCTAGTCACAATGACCACAAGTAGTAAGTGTCTTGCCCCAGGTGTCCGTGGTCAAGTTATATTGGCAGCTGAGCCACAGCCAACTCTAGGAGTGATGCTGACCATCTGGCATGTACATCTGGCTAGTGACCAGCAGACATGGCCCTGAAGCACCCTGGAGTAAGTCCTCCCAGAAGGCAGCCAAGTGAGGGTGACATCATTTCAGTTTGATAAGTAGTTGTCATGTATTTTATATACCAATTGATGAAACAGGGACTATGAGACAGCAGATTAAACCTCTGTATTTCCCTTCCTTATGAGCTATCCAAATACTCTGACAAGAAGTGGCTCTGTGCTTTAGTAATGATGCTGCTTTATCTTCATGTGGTGCAATGATTCTGTAATGCTTGCATTTACATAGCACCATGTACAAACATTTCTAACCATCACATTCATGAGGTGATGGTCAAAGTAGCTTGCAGGTAAGGGAATGGTTGGAGATAGTCACCGCAGTGTGGAACACATGGAAAACTAGGAAAGACTTACCCCAAGATGAAGAAATAGCAGTGGAGATATACTCACTGTCTCTTGTCTGAACACTTCCCCAGATCCCTGTCATTTGTATGGGTCAGTTATTCTTGAGTTACTAAAATAACTGTATACTTAAGAAAGCTGTCTAACTGGATGTGTGCAGGAAAATGCTATTTGCTTACAAATACCTAACCCTGGTTATTGGTGGACCACACACATCCATGGCCTACAGGGGACTTGGCTGTCATTTGTTTGCAATGCCAATAACAAACCCTAGAGAGAGAAAATGTATCTCTCTGGTGTGTCCCTCCAGCCTATTGGTAAATCTACCACCAAGAAACGATGAGTACACCTGTTGAGTTAGTTGGGGAGCAGGCAACCATCCTTGGTGCTAAAATCCATAGAATGCTATGTCTTATTGTTAATGACTTCTGCTATGTGACATTTGGGATCAGTTTTAGCAAAGAAAATGTGCCATGAGATTGTGCATCTTCCAACGCATTAAGCAAATGCTGCATCAAAAACACTGAGAAGAAAACTAGAGCCACCAGCCTTTAAAATGTGACCTCTGGGATTTAGAGACATTCTGCAGCTGCCACATCAGGATCCCACCTCCCCTGCTTCACAAAGGGTTCCATATTTCACCAGTAATAAAACTTTATTAGTAACATGTCAAATATGTTGTAAAATACAGTTACCCTTCTTCTTCCTCTGAGCTTAAAAAAGCAATCCAATCAAAACTTTAAACCATGACCCAAATATTTTTAAATGTGAAAAAGACATATTTTAGGTTATGTAACAGACACACATTTTCCCCCAAATAAATGTTGTAGAAAGGCCATCTGCTGCGAATCTGGGTGCGTTCCCATAGAGCCACGCTTCTGCTGCTCTCCCATCATTAATGGGTTATTATGACACTGTATTTCACAATAGCGATACCAAAACGCATGACCAGAAGAGAGCTTGATGAAAACACATGGCATGCTCCAACCAGACAACTTACGCAATTCCTCATTTACTGATCCTCCATCCCTTTACTGTGACCTCCCAACCTGAGGAGAAAGGGGGAATCCCTGGCAGGGGCAGGACCTTGTATAGAGGAGAGCTCAAATAGAGTTCAAGACAAAGGGGTGAAGGAAGCAACCCAAGGTCATTTTCTAGCCAACCTCTCCATCCCAGCACCCCCAGATTCCTGGGTTTATAGGCTACTTTGTACTATAGATATAGATTTGACCACAGAGATTGTCTAATTCTTGTTAGCTCTGGAATAGTTTATACTTGCTCCTGTGTTATCAGGTGGAGTGCCCCTAATTCCAGGGTGACTGAGGGAAGAGATTCCCCTGGCTGATAAGGATGGGACAGAGCTCTACCTTTACTCCTCATATGCACTTGGTTTGGCTCTGGTCTTCTAACCCGGGAAATCAATTTCCATGCATGTTATGCTGGTTTATATTTGTGACTATTTTGAACAAACGGTTTTACAACTCTATGATGTTTATTTTTGCTATTTCTTCTCTCTCTTTTTTCCCCTTGAGACAGGATCATCACATGCAGCCTAGGCTGATTTCAAACTCACTGTATAGCTGAGGAGAACCTTGCCCTCCTGACCCTCTTGCCTCTAATGGAATTGCTGTAACACTACACCTACTTTTATTTAGTATTTCTTAAAAGAAAAAAACTTGCTATGAAAAACAGGCATGGACATTCACATGTAGGCTTGCATTTGTGGTTTTCATCCTAAAATTACAAATAACCATTTTATTCAAAAATGCACTCACTAAAAATATTGAAAATTGAAGACTTGGGGTCCCATTAAAGACCTACAAAGAAGAATATGCACTATTAACACGACCACTGGGGAACAGAATATCCAAAGGGACTTTAGAAGTGCCAATGCAGAGGAGTGTTCTTAACTCAGTCAACTATATAACATAAGCCTTGAGGAAAAACAGGATTATCTTCATGTGGAAATTTTGCCCCCAAATTTCAACCAGGAATGTAACAATTTTTAGACATGATTCACTTTAAAAATAAAAAATGGCACTTGTCATGTTGCTAATATATAGTAATAAAGTTTAAGAATAAGAATATTTAAGTTAAATCGACATACATTACATAAAGTACTTGAATTAATTATATACAATCTTTGTTTCCAATACAGGAATTTTCTTAGCAAAACATGACTGTTACACTGAATTCTAGAAACAAGAATACTACCTTAACTCACAAGTACTCAGTGACCAAGTATGGTCATTAAAAAAAAAAAAAATGTGTCCAACGAATAACATTACTGTGAATGGATTCCAGTTTGATAAACTCCAGAGCCCTTTCTCAAAGGAATTCAGCCAGAATTTTAAGCTGCTATGAGTATCTCTGGGCAGATCAGTGTCCGTGTGAGAGAGGATGGACAGAAGAAAACTGGGGACCAGGGACACAGCTGCAATTCAGAGAGGGACAGACAGAAGATGGCTTCAGCAGCAGGTGTTGAGAAGTCCCCATTTCCATTTATAACAAATGACAAATGAACAAAGCCTGTCTCTCTGGCTTTAACTCATGCCAGACCCAGCTTTTAGGCTATAATCTACCCATTAGGGTTGTCCTTTATGGCTTTCCTCAACATTAATATTAACCTGATTTGCCCCATAAAAGAAACTAGAGAGATGGAGGGATTGTTATGTACTTGAATTTGTCTTCCCAGCATCTCCTGAGGAGACATCCCAGAGATGAGTGCAGACCAGCCTCATTTCCCCAGGCAATGGAGGCATCCTCTGCTTCCAAGCACAAAACACCAACACCGCTGTGGAGCACAGAATGTGCATCCCTTTGATGTCTGCTCTGCATTACTTAAACTCTCCTCTTCCCATTGCATCTTTTCACCTGCAAACACTTTTGGAGAAAGATGTTGGATAACCATTATCTCAGTTCTCTTCAGGGAAACTGAGCAAAGTGACTGTGTATCACTCAGGTCACACCCCCTGCTCTGGCACCATGTTCAACCCTAAGAGCGGTTCTGCACTTCTGCACAAGTCTCCTACCAGCAACCCGCGTAATCTTGAGAGGTGCCTTGCAAACAGGCCATGCATTTGAGCATACACATTTGCACACAACCTCAGGGTGTCGCATCTCCTCCACATGTCTTTGCTGTGTTTCCTTCACTGGTCTGCCCAGAGTCCAGTTTCAGTAGTATGTTGTAGCAATCCCACGCTTCAGCTCTCATCTGTGCTGAATAGAATCTAGTGTTAAGCATCATTGCTGAATGAAAGAGAAGATCGAGCCATTCAGATAGCAGGTGCTTTATGTACAGTGGACACAGGAAAGAAAAAAAAAAAACGAACGCAGCAAATAAACAATCCCTCACATGAAACAGTTTGCTCATTCACTTACGAGTCCTGCCTGCTGCTGCTCTCCCTTGCCCTCTTTTTGTTCTCTTCATTTTTCTCATCTCCTTTTGTGTCCTTGTATTCTGCTTTACCAGGCGTGTGTGTGTGTGTGTGTGTGTGTGTGTATGCGCGCGCGCATATCTGTGTGTCTGTGTCTCTACCTCTCTTTCTTGTGTGTATGTAAATCTGTATATCTCTGTGTGTATCTGTGTAAATCTATGTATATCTGTATGTGTCTGTGTGTGTGCATGCATTTGTGTGTGTGTGTGTGTGTGTGTGTGTGTGTGTGTGTGTGTGTGTGT
>CABHPQ010200113.1:1476-23453 GCA_902168405.1 Peromyscus aztecus
AAGAGAGAGAGAAAGAGAAAGAGAAAGAGAGAGAAAGAGAAAGAGAAGGAGAGAAAGAAAGAAAGAGAAAGAGAGAGAAAAAAAGAAAGAGAGAAAGAAAGAAGAAAAGAAAGAAAGAAAAGAAAGAATCATGCAGTAGATATCAAGACAAAGACCTATGAATAGAAAATTTTAATCAGTCTTCTCTAAAGTAATTTTCTCATAATTATACTCATATATGCAAACACACACCTTCAATTTTATTTTTCTAAAGTATTAGTCTTTCATTTTCTTAGACATACTAAAACTCATTTAAGACTCATTCTTTCCACAGAGCTTAATAACCTCGGCATTTTTCTTCTTTACCGTACTTAGAACTTTTAAAGGAGCTCTCTGACAGATCTGAATTATCAATATCACTAGTCTTAATACAGTGGCGTCATTATTACCTGATGATACACAGTGCAATATCACAAGAGTTCATAATGTAACTGAGATGACTGCCAGAAAGATACTTAGAAAGCAGGGAAACACTAGACAAATAGATGATTTACATCCAGTATGGGATAAAGCAGGTGGATCCAAGATTATTTCATGTTACTCAAAACAGTGAACAATTTAAAATTTATGAATTGTTGATTGATCCAATTTTACATTCAATACCTATGAACTATAGCTGATCATGATAAGTGAAATCACAAAAGTAAAACCATGGAAAAGCGGAACTGCTAAAATACAACTTT
Organism: Peromyscus aztecus; assembly: GCA_902168405.1. Lineage (NCBI taxonomy): Eukaryota > Metazoa > Chordata > Mammalia > Rodentia > Cricetidae > Peromyscus > Peromyscus aztecus. Next base: position 2,199 of record CABHPQ010200113.1, read on the forward strand.
GTTCACACAATAGCCACTAAATCAGTCTGTTATATGTCAGGGAGTATGCAGTATTTTCATTTGTGAACTACAAAAATATACATAATTATTTATGTGGCTATCTTCTCAATTCCGCCAGTCTAATATATAAATGTTCTAGATATGCAAAACAAAAGAAAGCCCAATAGAGAAGGACTAAGCAAGGGATGAGCAAGACATATTTATCTTTATTTCAATAAACGTGGTACAAAGAGCTAATTTATTATAAGTAAATCAATCATCATAGAAGTTTAGAATGACTGATTGACCCTCACAGCCATATTCTATGATTAATAAATAATTTAGTCAGAACAAATTTTTTTAAATCACTATTATTTCTGAAATTGTTAAAATACTTGTCATGTAAACAGAGAGGTAAAGTAAAAGGTATATAAAACAAAGTTATGAAGGTTAAACACAAATTATTTAATAAGTGAAAGCTGATGTCTTAGTTAGGGTTTCTATTGCTGTGAAGAGACATGGTGACCATGGCAACTCTTATAAAGGAAAACATGTAATTGTGGTGACTTACTTGCAGTTGAGAGGTTTAGTCCATTATCCCCATGATGGGAAGCAAGATAGCATGCAGGCAGACATTGTGCTGGAGAAAGAGCTGAGAGTTCTTACACCTTCACTCACAGACAATTACTAAGTGTGGGGGGGGGGGGCAGAGAAAAACACAAAGGTCCTCTGATAGAATCTAAAAGTGAGGGCTCAGAGCCCCATAAATAAGGCACTTCTAAACTTTTGTGATTTGTAAATTTTTCAAGTAAAAATAAAGGGGGAAAACATACATATTTATTTGATCCAGCGAAATAAAATCACATAACTAATCCTAAAATCAAACTACTTATCTCATTAACCAACTGAGATACACATACAAGTGGAACAGACGGTTACAGACATTGGAACATGAGAAGAATGTAAAAGTACTGCTGGCCTAGAAGAAATCAGTAATTGATAATTACTCAGTTAAAAGGTGAAAATGATCACGAGAGAGTCTAGTAGCCTAACATGAATTACCTTCCCATGAGTAGAGCACAGTTTGGCATCTAAGCACAGCTTCAGAACTTAATCAAATGCTTTCATCTTTAGAAAGGCTACTGTCTACAAAGCAGTCCCCGAGAATCACTGAGTATGAACTGGAGGATTGCTCATGTCTGGTTGCTTCCACCCCAGCCTGCACTCATTACTTCACCCCATTAACATTCCACACTGGGAGTCCTTTACCAGTTTTATGAGGCGAAACCACAAAACGTCAGGTTAACAAAATCCTCACACAGCAATTTCACCTTAAAATACTGCCTGTCAGGGATGTGGTTCCAAGATATTCAATAAATCACTAGCTTTATAAAGCAGGTTGCAAGTCAAGTAAATTAAAATCTTTCATCAGAACACAATCAAGATTAATCAAATACAAGCAGACTATTGGAAGTTACACACTCACAGCAAAGCGGTGCGACAGGAAGATGCGCAGTGTTCCCGGCTGCAGGCTCCTGCTATGTTTACAGCTCCACTTGAACAGCCGCCCTTCGCCCGCATCCTGCTCCACAGCAAACAGAACACAGGGCAATGGGGCACACACTTACTGCTTCTATTCCTGTTTCTGCCGCTTATGACTGGTATATCTTTGAGACAATTTATAAACCCTCTTGAAATGTGCATGTCTAAGCCTATTTTCTCAGTTTAAAAATGAAGAAATTGTCTCCATTTAAAAAATGTAAGATAAAGTGCTATGAATAGGATCTGATAATAGTAAATGGCAATTTTTACTTTCCTTCCTTATATACCTTGATAGATATAGAAAATTGCTAATCTGAGTAAAAGATGTTGTTCTAACTCCTAAGGAAATCATTAAGCAAGGCATCTGTCTCTGTTCCTATACTCCTGTGATTAACAAAATCAGAATGAAAATAAAGCGAACATGAGAAGAAATGGTGTATTTACGAGCCAGCGTGCATCTGCTAAAATTTCCACCTGCACTCCCTCCTTGCTCTGTAGGACCAAAGAACATGAATAATTCAACCTTGTCCATCCATACACCAGGCTGGTTAACATGGTTACCAGTGGAATTTGTCTGTCAGTGTGGCAATTGCTAAGCCACAGTGTGGAATGACTCACCCCTAAGGGGCTTGAAGGTCAGAAGGCCCAAACAAGTGAAAAAGATACTTTGTGAGAGCCAGCCTGGGTCTGCCTGATGGTCTTAGCAACAGCAGCTGAAACATGATCTGGAGGTGACCTGGACCAATGAGAGGCAGCCATGTCACACCAGCTGATGCATATTCATCAGACCTCCCCCCCCAGGGTGGGGTGGAGGGTATATAAGGCTTGCCTCTTCCTGAATAAAGTGAGCTTGTTGTTTGGACATTCTCCCAGAGTCTGAGTGGTTTGACTCTGCACCTACTTGGCCCCCGCCACCAAAGGGAACAACAGCAAGGACCCTGCTACACCACAGTAGATAAAATACTCTAAACAAGTAACCACAGGTAGTGTGCTGAATAGTTCTTATGTCAGCTTGATACAAGCTGAAGTCATTTTGGAAGTGAAACCCTTGATTGAGAAAATGCCCCCACCAGACAGACCTGTGGACAAGCCTGGGGTACATTTTCTTGATTGATGATTTACCTGAGATGGCCCAGCCCACTATGGTCATGGGTGCTATAACAAGGTGGGCTGAGTAAGACATGAGGAGCAAGCCAGTAAGCAGCATCTTCCATGGCGTCAGCACCAGCTCCAAACCTGACTTCACTAGATGATGGAGTCTAAGATGCTTTTTGGTCATGGTGTTTATCACAACAATGGAAGCCCAAGGACAGGTAGAATGGCCAGTGATGGATGTAACTTCTGTTCTCTTGTCACCATGCAACAAGCCTGCCACAGAAACATCACTGGAGACTTCAATCCCAGGACTGTCACCAAGGGCAGAAACTAATCCTAGTGAATCCTTGATCATACACTCTACTACGGAAGGTGGCATCACTTGTCCAGTGGCCTCACTAAATAACTCAGTAGTGCTTAGGCAACAAATATCAGGGGTGATGCCTTCCTAATAACTGCAATCAGGACCTTGAAAGAAAGAACTCATTTTCAGGACTGAAATTGTCTCTTTTTGAAAAGTAGTAAAGGTAAGAGCTCCAAGCCAAATAATTACAGGCTACTAGAAACCAGAAGCCACAATCCAAAGGAACAGAACTGTCAAAGTTAAAACTCCAAAACATCATGAGGAAAAACACATGATTCCCTGGTGCTTATTATAAACAGTCATTCCCTTACATGTGCTCAGCTTACAGCAAATAGTGAGGCATGATGTGATTTAACAGTAGTTAAATATTGATGATAATAAGCAAGCATTAACATGTTATATACCTAAAATGCATTATTTTACACATATAAAAATTCTTATCACCCCAATTTTCCAGAAAGGAAGCAGAGACTATAAGAGGTCAACTAACTTCTCAACATCAGAAACTGGTAACAAGTCAGTACATCGAACTAAAAACTAAATGTAAGGGACTAGAGAGACGACTCTATGGTTCAGAGAGCGTGCTGCTCTTGCAGAGCAGATGACACTATGTCCAGGGGGTCTGATGTCTTTTTCTATCCTCTGAGACCACCCCATACATGTGCGTACACACGCATTCACATGCATGTGCACATACAAATAATGTTTTAAATCAATTTTAAGACTGAGTCTTCTCTCTGTAATAATTGTTCTTTATTCTATATCCAAAGGATTCTATATACGGGGTGTATCATTCTCTAGCAAGATTTTTGGCAAAACAGTCATTTTCACAACATTAATTCTACCAATACACAAGCATGAGATGTCTTTCCATTTTCCAGTATCTTTATCTCTTTCTTCAGACATTTAAAGTTTCATTGTAAGAGTCCTTTACTTCTTTGGTTAGGTTTGTTCCTAGATGCCTTATTTTCTTTAAGGCTATTGGGAATGGAAGTGTATCCATGACCTCCTTTCTCTACATATCTGCTGCTGGTATATAGTATAGCTATTGACTTATGAAAGCTGATTCAGTACTCTTCTACATCAATGTTTATCATATATAATAGTTTTCTAGTACAACTTTGGAGATCTCTAATATATAGTATCATGTGATCTGTAAATAGGGATAGTTTGACTTTTTTTGCCATTTGTATCCCTTTAATTTCCTTCCCTTGCCTTATTGCTCCAGCCAGGATAGTAAACAATATTACAAAGGAGTGGGGTTGTGACCACCTCTGTCTCATGTCTGACTTCACAAGGATGGCTTCAACTTTTTCTCCATCTGGGATGATGTTGGCTGTGTGTTTCTTAAAAATAACTTTTATGTATTTGGGTATATTCCCTCTAGTCCTACATTCTCTAAGACTTTTATCATGAAGGCATATTGGATTCTGCCAAAGGCTTTTTCTGAATCTATTGAGATGATCATGTAACTTTTGTCTTTAAGTCCATTTATGTGGTTGGTTTCTGGATGTCACATTGAATATGAGATACTAAGAACATGAAGTGTCAGCCAAGGATAGTAAAGTTATGTTCTCCCAGTTATATATGTAAAATTTTTCTTTATAATTACTTCAATATGTATACTCCATCTCTTTTTATTATTATTATTATTTAAACAAAAAAAGGCTAAACCTAGTCTGTCTTAGTTAAGATTTCTATTGCTGAGATGAAACACTTGACCAGGGAGCAAGTTGCGGAGGAAAGGGTCTATTTGGCTTACACTTCCATATCACTGTTGATCACTGAAGGACGTCTGGACAGGAATGCACACAGGGCAGGAACCTGGAGGCAGGAGATGATGCAGAGGCCATGGAGAGGAGCTGCTTACTGACTTGCTTTACATGGCTTGCTCAGCCTGCTTTCTTATAGAACCCAGGACCACCATTCCAGGGATGGCACCACTCAGTATGGCACCCTCTCCCACTGATCACTACGAAAATGCCTTACAGCCAGATCTTATGGGGGCATTTTCTCAGTTGAGGCTCCCTCCTCTCTGATGACTCTAGCGTGTGTCAAGGTGACATAGAACTAGCCAGTACATACTTAATAAATTCTGAAATTTTGCAAAGTTTACCCAGCAGAAATATTGAAAATGTTATCATTTGAAATTTGAAGATAATATATTCAACATTTCACATAATCCTACATTTCAGAATTTGCATTACCAGTATATGACACCCATAGACAAGTAAATTGTGTAACTGCCTCAATATAATACACAGGGATGGAATGAATATATGACCTGACCACTTCCTTGTGTAGTCTTCCAGCCAAACTCAAATATTGCCTTGTTATATTGACTGTTTCATCACTTTAGAATGGTTACTAATTAGAAAATTCATTTCAAGTTATTTCCAGGGACAGTAGAAAATACATGTTACAGAAAGAGATCTGTTATGACAGAGACCTACTCTACATCACTGTATCCCTGTGGCAGTAACTAAGCTATTCCGAGGGATGTAATCCACTCCAACTAGATCAACTCTTCTCAGGAAGACGCTCACATTAGTTATACTCGTTATTAGAACATTTTCGTACATTGCATTCAAGGTCCTTATTCTATCGTTTACCCTTTTCTTTGTCCTGAGATGACAGTGCAAGGCAGGAATGGCTACACTGGATTGCAATGGTGAGATGGGACTTGATTTCTGGAATGTATCCACTTTTCTCTCCCTTACATCATTCCCAGCAGGTAGCCAGGGAGTATCTGTTTATAGAACAGTTAGTTTCACGGCACTTGGCTTTAAGTTTGCTCAGGAACTGAATAACCCAACATGTGAAACAGCTCAGTCTTTATCTAAATCTAGTCTTTATATTAACATTAAGTCATTGGAATTGTTCTCTTCAAAAATAATGGATTTCATTATCATGCTTGAATAGACATTTAATCATATTTTGCTCATATTCACTGACCTATTGCCTTTCTATATTCCCCGACTCTGCCTGTTTGCCCCACCTTTCATCCATAGTAAAGCTCACACTACTTTCTTGTCTGATCCACCAAGAAAATATAATGATTGCAAATATGTATACACTATACATACTTGAAAATATATATGGTATAGCAAATTTCACTTAAGAAAAACACTACTAAACATGGTAGTCTTTAACTGACACACAGCTCAAGTATATGTACCTACCAAGAAAATTAAGAGACTAATATGCACAAGTAGTAAATGAGGACAGACATACAATGGTTTCATATCTCAGTTAACAAAATTAAAGTCAGCTTGGAAGTGGATAATTGTGAAATCGATTTCTTCAAGGGTCTCCCAGCTTTACTCACACACAGAAATATGAGTTGCTTGGAAAATATGTATCTCTAGGAAACAAGTAAGTACTAGTAACTTGTGAATATTTCAGTTGCTTTCAGCATCACTAAGTTCATACCAAAAGGTTTTGAAAGGAGAATAAGTATTGCCTGACTGAGAATCATTATTAATAGTGAAATGGATCTTGGGAGTTTCACCTCAGAGATTACACTGAGGTAACACTGGTCTTATAGTGTATGGACTATAAGATTCTCTACCTAATTCTCTACCTAAACTTTATTCATACATGTTTATAGTCTAAACCCACTAAGAATAAAGTCAAAATGCTATAGGGGTCAAGCATCTAGGTGAGGGGAGCATCAAGCTGCAATGCCACCTTGATGGATAGGGTGGGTTTTTTGGTTTTTTGTTTGTTTGTTTGTTTGTTCGGTCTTTTTTGGTGTTTTTGTTTTTGTTTTTGTTTTTGTTTTGTTTTGTTTTGTTTTGTTTTGTTTTGTTTTGAGACAGGGTTTCTCTATAACTTTGGAGCCTGTCCTGGAACTCGCTCTGTAGACCAGGCTGGCCTCAAACTCACAGAGATCCGAATGCCTCTGCCTCTTAAGTGCTGGGATTAAAGGGGTGCGCCACCACCACCCAGCTTGATGAATAGTTTTAACAGTCAACCTGACATGACTTAGAGTTGCCTGGGAAGAGAGCTTCAGTAAGGGATTATATACATCAGGTCAGCCTATAGCCATGTCTGCCTTAACTGATGTGAAAAGAACCTTCCTGAATGTAGATGGTACCTTTGAGTGGTGGCCCAGAAATGGGAGAGAGAAAGACTTGGTGGTTTTGCTCTCTTGACTTTCACTGGCACTGGCAATGTTCACCTACCCTGTTGCTGCTAACTCCTTTGATGACATTAAGGCCAACTTCTTTAGACTTTCAATGTCAACTAAAAACCCTGCTGATTCCTTTGTGGATATTAAAACTAGTTCCCAGGGGCTTCCAACATGGACTGAAGACGAGGGCTTCTCCAAGAATCCTATAGGCTTTGGGCACCAGATAGGACTGCTGAGGAACCTAGCTTAATGCACTGACCAACTACTGTGCTTTGGCCTCTCCTTTTTAAGAAAGCCATTGAGTACTCTAACCATATCATGTAAGCCAATCTAATAATCTCTCTTTAATGTATGTTAAAATCTATCACTTCTGTTTCTCTTGAAAATTCTGACTAAGACAGCTACTAAAAAACTAACAGCAGCAAATAAAAGAAGGTTAGAAACTTTCAACACCCTTTTTTGTGGTAAAATTACACACATGAGAAGGCTATAAAGCCCGAGGATAGAAATTTCTAACCATTTTTAAAGTGGTCAAATGAACTTGAAGGTAACATCTTAAAATACCATTTAAAAAGGAGGTTTAAAACTTACTTATGTCATGTCCTCTGGAGTCAAATAAACATACACTACCTTACAGAGGTAGAGATATATGCTAAAGAAAAAGAAACCTCAGAATACACATATAAAATACTGAGTAGTTATTGCTACGTTTTATTAAGAGATTAATGATGACAGGTAAATTTGAGTGCACTCTGATATTAACCAGACTCAGAATCACAATTCTGTCAGGACCTAATCCATTAATATACCTTTGATAGATCCAGAGAAGTGTACTTTTACTCACATACTAATTGAATTGAGTTAATTAATTGCAGCCTAAGCAGAAAGTTCAAACAGACCTCACACAGCATTCAAAGCATAGCTTCAAATCTAACCTTCCCTCCCTTTTCTTTAAACTGGCCCTGGGGATGAAGTCAAGAAATTGCCAATTAATAACATACTTGCTTTGATGACTCTTCAGTAACTTACTATCATCCCACTTCATAAATTTTTTTAGTAAAAGTTCTGGAATTTCAACTAAGACACCACTTCCATGGGAAAACTCTATTTATAGAGTTCTCTGCTGCCAATAAGACAAACTGGCTGAAGAGCCTCCCACACACCACACTGCAGGGGGAGAATCACTCAACCAGTCAGAGCTTAATCTGTTCCACCAATGGCACAGAAAACTCCAGGTTTTTCACTAAATAAATCTGAACATTAGTCTCTCCCGTGTGATTAAGACCAAGACTGATCTAGGTTATTCAGAGACAAAAGCGTGTGATCCTGACTTTCAGCAGTAAACGTAACTACATTTAATCATAAAGGCAGGTCACTCCTGTGTGTGGTGTCTATCAGCTTCAACTGGCAATCACTTCAGCCCATGCCAGTTCATTCTCTTCTCACCTACAAGGCAGATGTTTCATGCAACAATGAAGACATATAACATCTACCACACCAGCCCATCTGTCAGTTCAGACATTTTACCTCATTCTGTCCACATCCACACCAATTTACTCAGATTCTTAGCCTCTATGAGAAACTTCTCTAACATAATATTCATCTGTTGCATACAGTTTCCTGGTTTCTTAGCCTACAAGCCATAGATCTCTATCTTCATCTCTTTAATCTGCTCCAAGGATTAGTCCTCCTAACTAGACATTCTTAAATTACTTCAGTGAATCCATTTCACACTTGTGCAATAAATGTGCAAAAACACAAGGGTCAAGTTTCAAACTGTTTTTCATCTAATATAAGAAAAATGATACCATTCTGAAACAACTAAGAATGAAAGAGAGACTTATTGCAAGCATATACTAATTCTGAGTGAGAAGCAGCCATTATTTCTGACAAAGTGAGTAATACAAACAAGAAAGCCAAGAAGACCAAACACTAATGACAATGTAGAGAACTGATAAGGGAAGACACTAGCAAATTGGCCAGTGCTAATTATTAGGTAAAACACTGGTTACCAGCCCATTTCCCTATTTTTGCCTTAAGTTAATTCTCATTGTTTCTCATGTTAGATGGGCTTATCGTGTAATTGTTACTGAAGTAAATTTTTATTCAGGACTGGTCATCCAACAGACATTGTTCTGGATGGGGGGGGGGAGCACAGGGTCTCACTGTGCCAGGAAGGCCTAGAAATCCCTCTGGAGGCTGCACTTCACCTCCTACTCATGCTGTTCTCCACCTGACATTCTGGGATTGCAGGCATGCACCACCATGTCTTGCCTAACTGAACAAATGTTTACTGAACACCAACCACAGATCTGAAAGTGAACTTCCAGACATAAGAAGCAGACCCCAAATTTGAACTGCTCATAAATTCGTGTGAAACAATGACAAAAATAATTGTGTTTGGAAGGAACTTTGATAAAAATATTCATAAACAGCTCCAGGATGCAGACGAGAAGCAAGTAAGAGGCTCTTATCTGTTTCGGGGGAGAGTCCATGAAAACATTCTGAATGAGGATGTCTGAGATGAGGAGGATGGGAAAGACAAAGGAAGAAGAAGAAGACTGATGTGCAGTGTAAGCACTACGCCATCTACGCTGATGAAGACGGCAGGACACAGGCACACTCCTGTGAGGTGTGGAGGATGTGCCACTTCCTTTGTGGGAGGACGCTGCCCAGGGAGGATAGAGCTGTCCTACCAACAAGTGTGAGATGAAGCAGAAAGCAATGGAAGAGGCCCTTAAGGAACACTTGTAAGGGTGAAACAAGATCAGACTCTACCATCCAGAGGAGGTTTACAGAAAAGTGTGATAGTTCCTTACCACTCAGAAAAGATGGGAAATGAGAGAAAGGAAAAACTTCGAATGATCAGTAAACACATGGCTATAGTGACCACACTGAAATGACACCATGGTAAAAAGTTTGGACTAAAAGAAGGTAATTAACTTCCAAATGTTGTGCCAGGGATATCCAACACAGCTATTCCTGATATAACCAAAAATTCATATGCAGAGCAAAGAAAATGCTGTGGCTACAAATGGTAGGGTATGATACAAATTAAAAAATTCATTTTTATAGAACTGAAAACATTAAAAGGCATGGATTTGGTATTGGTTCCTTTCAGTCATTAGATTCAATACTTTTTTCAATAACATTGGTTTTCATTCAAAACAATCACTTTTATGTATACAAAATACAAGCGTCATTAAAATGTCTTCCAGTCTTTATATTCAAGAATCCCTCAGAGGGAAGTGCTTCCTGATAAGGAGAGAATGAAGATGATCTGATTTGTGTTAGGGAGTGCTGTGGTTTGAAAGAAGATGGCCCCCAAAGGAAGTGGCACTATTAGGAGGTGTGGCTTCATTGGAGGAAGTGTGTCACTGTGGGAGCAGGCTTTGAGGTCTTTATATATCCTCAAGTCACACCCAGTGTCTCAGTTCATTTCTGCTGACTTCTGATCAAGATGTAGCCAGCAACATGTTTGCCTGCATGCTGTTACGTTCCATCATGATGATAATGAATTAAATCTCTGAACTGTAAGCCACCCAAATTAAATGTTTTTCCTTTATAAGAGTTGTCATGGTATTGGTGTCTCTTCAGCAACATAAACCCTCAGACGGGAAGGGTCCTTACTAAACATAATATCAAATATGAATTCACTTAATCTTCATGACTATATGACAAGATATCTACTATTAATTTTCACATCATATCAATAACAAAACAAAATAAAGAATCAGAAACCCTTCCAGGATCACAAGCATTGTATGAATACTGGAATTTAATCTTAAATTATGGAGAACCATAGATAGAAACATAAGCTATGGAAAAGCATACCATTCTAGTAGAAACATGTATAGTACACCTTACTTTATGGGCACTAAGCACAGCCCTCCCTATACAGTCCCAAGAAAGAAAGCCCACTAACAAAAGATTCCAAATTTGCATTACCATCTTGTTAAAACTAGACTTAAATTGTACACATTGAACTTAGTAAATACCAGCCTGGAAACATGTGAAGCAGGTTTTATTCCAAATCTCATCCATTTTCTTCTTTTGAAAAAAGTGCACATTAATTGTATAAAATAATGTATCTGATTACTGTATCTTCATAATTTAAACAAAGAACTTTGCTTTTATTATTTTTTTATAATTTAATTTTACATATCAGCCACGGATTCCCTTGTTCTCTCCCTCCCCCCCCCCTCCCCTCAGCCTAACCCCCATTCCCATCTCCTCCAGGGCCAAGAACCCCCTGCGGATTGAGTTCAACCTGGTAGATTCAGTCCAGGCAGGTCCAGTCCCCTCCTCCTAGGCTGAACCAAGTGTCCCTGTATAAGCCCCAGGTTCCAAACAGCCAGCTCATGCACTGAGGACAGGTCCGGTCCCACTGCCTGAGAGTTGGTTCTTTGAGAACTTTGCTTTTGATTTGTCCTCAGGACACATACCCATCTCTCACTCCCTGCTGCTAGACCTTCCTATTCCTAACCATCCTTCTTTCATTTTCAGCTATTTATGTATTGTTTAAGATTCCACATGAGAGGAAAGACATACAATGTGTTCCTTTCTCAGTCTGGCCTCGTTACACAATCATGTATTAAAACTAATCAAGAAAATTAGTTCATGTAACCACTAATCAATACTCCCACCCCTGTGTGTATGCACAAACCACCCCCATTCACGCATGTGTGTGAAGGCCATATGTTGATGTCAGCTCTGTCACTCCCCACCTTAGCTTTTCATCATTTTTTTTACATTTTATTTAAAAATTCTTTTTCATTTTACATACCGACCACAGCTCCCCCTCCCTCCCCTTCTTCCATCCTCCCACCTCTAGCCACCCTACCTCCCCCCACCCCACCCCCTATCCACTCCTCATAGAGAGTGAGACCTCCCTTGGGTAGTCAACACAGGCTGGCATACCAAGACGCTCCCCACTGGATCCTGGCTGAGCAAGGCATCCCACACAGGGAATGACTCTAAAAAGCCACTTCATGTACCCGGGATAAGTCCTGGTCCCTCTGCCAGTAGCCCCACAAAGAGATCAAGCCACACAACTGTCACCCACATTCAGAGGGCCTAGTTCAGTCCCATGCAGCTCCCCAGCTGTCAGTCCAGAGTCCGCGAGCTCCCACGAGCTTGGGTCAGCTGCCTCTGTGGTTTTCCTTAGCATGATCTTGACCTCCACCCCTTGCTCCTATAATCCCTCCTCCTTATTTTTAAGGCAAGGTCTCTTATTGACCCTGTAACTTCCATTTCAGTTAGGCAAGCAAGCCCAGGGCCCTGCTGTCTCTCTGCCTTCCCAGTGCTGTTATTACAGGCATGTGTCACTGCCTGACTCTTCACACAGGTGCCAGGAAATCCAAACTCAGGGCTTCACACTGCACAGCAAGTACTCTGCCCACTGAGCCATGTTCTCAACACTACAACCTTATTTCTAGAATATAAAACAGAAAAAACATTGTCCTTTAGTACAATACAGTAATTAACCTAAATATAAATTCACATTAAATGTGGAATCTAATATTCCCAGTAATAAAAGGAATGTTTGCCAAAAACTGTTTTGAGTAATTCACATATATAACTTTACTTAAACCATGAAAACAGTTACAAAATTTATACTTTCTCCTTTTAGTTACGTGTATACAAGTACCCCTGAGTGAGTGTATGCGCATACATGCAGTACCCATGGAGGCTAGAAGAGGGTATTACAGACCCCCAGACTGGAGGTCCAAGGCAGTTAGGAGTTTCCTGATATGGGTGCTAAGAAGTGAACTCAGGTCCTCTGGCAGTGGAGGGTACAATCTTAACCACTGCCTAGTTTACTAACCTCTTGTCTTTTTTTTTAACCAAAAAAGTAAAACACAGTCATGCTCACTGTTTTCAAATGGGCAGCACAGAGATCTGAATCTACATGTGTCTCACCCCAAAGGCTGTATTCCTGACCACAGCAACTAACCAGCTCTGCAAAGCACAAATGCTGTTTTCTGAGCACCAGCCATCAGCTAGCTCTTTGACATGGGGCTAGTTATGTTCCCTGAGCTTCATCTTGAAAAAGAACTACATAAAGAGTAGATGGTTTCATCAACTTTGCAGTGGAAGAAATAAGACTCCAGAGTCATACAAGCCCCAAAGACACAAAAAAGAGCTAACCCAAACACGTACCTGGAAAGAGTTTGCAAGATTCCAAAGCTGAGACAATTTCTCAATGGTGCTAGGACAAGGAAACTGAAGAAGAGACTTCACAAGTCTAGTATTATTTATCTATCTATTATTATTTCACAAATGATTCTGAGAGTAAGCTGAAGCAAGAGACCCTTTTGGGGGACTATTTATATGACATCTTGAAATTTCCCAAATTAAAAAAAAAAAAACACATTTTCCTCTCAAATATATTAATTATAATATAAGACAGATTCATTGTAATTCTCTGAAGATCATCATTCATAATAAAATCTGTAATATTTACTAAAAATTAAATTGTTCTGCCTCCATCAATAAGATAATAGTCATACGAATTTTCATGTAGCTTTGTGAAAGACTGCTAAGATATCACAGAAAATGAGTCTGAAAAGCCTCTCACTATTGGCAAAGAGGAAGGAGGGAGGGAGGAAAACAGGGAGAGATGGAGGAAGGGAGGGGGGGAGGGAGGGAGGGAGAGAAGGAGGGAGGGAGGGAGGAAGGAAACAGATGAGAGAAAAAGAAAGCATACAATAAAATCACTTAGGTAAAATTTATATTTGTCTTCCAAACAAATATTTTAAAAGTATGATCACCAAAGTATTAACACCAGCTCGTCTCCAGGCCAGTGTTCCTGAAAATTACTATTACTTCTTGATGTTTTCCTTTCCAACTGATTTGTAGCATGTTGCATTTTTCTTATGTTTGAGAAGGAATTACTCACGCTTGAATTTTCATCATGAAAACTGAAAAAGGCTGAATCAGATAGGACTTTATACACTATTCAACATGAAGGCGGGTAACATCAATCACATGACTCCTCAAACTCCTAGCTAACTCATAAAATAATTTTTCATACACCTGTAATGTCAATAAAAATAAACATCTGGCAACATTTCCTGATTGTCCACCAACACACTGTGTCAAGCACTGATATAAGCTGTGCGTTTCGGCTTACCAAGACGTTCACATTGAAAAGCGCAAAGTCAGTCCACTAACTGGGGAAAACTAGGACACATCTATATGCACAGAAAGGAAGCTATCTACAAATATTTCTCAAGGCAACAGGTTTCTAATTTGTTTGCAAAAGATTTCTTTAAAAAGGTTCAAATTAAGTCTCATGACAATTTTAGATCAATGAATAAACATTAGCCCTACATTTTTTAATTTTAAATTTTAATAATTAAAAAGCCTCAGTTTTTACAGTGCTTTAGAAATGTAATTCCCATGATTATAACAGGTGAGTTTGCAAGGGTTTCCCCTACTCTGCACACACATAAGATAGTACAGTGACATTATTGTTAATCACAGTAGTCCCTTTATGCTGCCATAGTAAAATACCTAAACTGGGTAATTTATAAATATTAGACACTTACTTCTTATGGATCTAACAGCTGGGAAGACCGAGAATAAAGTGCCTGCAGGGTCTGGTCTCTGCTTCCAAGACAGCCCCTTTCATGAATATTGTTGAGTTCTATGGAGAAACATTATGGGCTCCATAATGCTTCCGCTACCTATCACTTTATCTATAAAATCAAATCAATATGACTCTACCATAGGCAATGGGTCATATAAGCAACTTAAGCTCCTTTAATAGATGAAGAGAAAGAAAATGTGAGACACATACATGATGGAGTGCTATTCTTTCATTAAAAAAGAAGAAGAAAACACAACCCCTCACCTGTGACAACATGGACAAATATGGAGAACACAAAATTAAGTAAGCCAGGGAAAAAAGATAAATACCACATGACCTCCTCACTCATTGATGGAATTCATAAAAGTTGACCTCAGAGAACTAGAATATAATGGTGGTTACCAACAGTGAAAAAGACAGGAAGAAAGGGAGAATGGGAAGAATCTGATCAATAGAAACAAAATCACAGTCAGACAAAACAAATTCTAGTGTTCTATTACACACTAGGGGGACTACAGCTAACAATAATGTATTGATTACTTGCCAATAAGTGTGAGAGGCTTATGAACATTATTAATACTAAGAAATAATGGTTAACGTGATGAGTATGCCATTACTTTTATCATTTTACAATCATACCTGTATTGGAACATCATACTGTACCTCAAAAATATATACAATTGTACACAGAAAACAAAAATAAAAATATGTTAACAACTGCCAATGAGATCACCTTACCTTTCAAATAGCAACAAATATTTTAACACATAAATTTAAACAACATCAGTGTTGGCCCCACCATCCACAAAGTCAGCACCATAACTTTCAACTATAAAGTATTTTCATAATATATAAATACCGTGTGACTAGCAACTCATTGCCTTCTTCTGAAGGATCATGTAATAAATTCCCATTGTTTGCCACATGAATGGTGACCTCTCTAAAAGGGTATATTCATGCAATAGTTGATAAATTAACCGTAAATGCTGTGACTATTGAAACTGTGCAACAGACAAAGAAATGACCAAAGACAGATCAAGTAACTTACACAAAACCTGGGTCGGGGTTAGAATTCAAGACATTCTTTCATTATATAAAACTCCTTCTTAACTATGAAACATCAAACCACGAGTTTCTAAAATTCTACTTTGGGATGGTCACTATAAAGATAATAAAAAGAAAATACAGAAGAGGTACAAATATTTGTGTTTCCAAGTAATGTGATTCAAAATAAGCCTCAGCACTATTTTAGGAAAATTACCCAAGGGTTCAGATGAAGGAATAGAAAGTATAAAGTTTACCTTGGAACTGCAGTACTGAGACATACAGTTAATTCTTAAAAGCAAACACACTTTTAAGATTCCATTCAAAATGCACAAATTTATTTCTATGATTACAGATAATCTTGGCTGTTTTACTGATCTGAGTACATGTGATAAGCTAGTAAAAACATTAAACTCCATGATAAATTTTTGAAATCTAGAACATATAACATCTGAACATTATCTTTTTAACCAAACCTCACAGGCATTAGACACCATACTCATTAAAGGTGGTGGATAAAGTTGGTCAGTAATTAAACTGATCACATCCCTGAAGGCTAAAAACCTCGGCAATGACAAGAGCTCACCACGTCCCAGCTGAGGAGTGTGGGCTTCCATGCGGCTGTGTGTAGGCATCTTAAACATGCAGGCTGCTGTTCGAGGATTAGAAATTAGTGATTCAAGGATGGAAAGGGGGCTTCCTGTCTTAACTTGATAAAGATGTTTCACTCCAAATGCATCAACACTTGTGTCAAGTCCTCCCCTTGTAAGCAGATAGAAGGTCTCTTTTGTCATGCTTTGTAACAATGAGTACAATAGTAATAAATAAAATCTTAATTCAATCCTGAATTTATTTCTGTGAGACAGACAATTGTGTTCTACTAAATAATTAGCTCTAAGCTAAACCATATAAACTAAACATAATCTTAACCATTCCAATATTTATTTTAAAAGTTTGTAGCCGGGCGGTGGTGGCACACGCCTTTAATCCCAGCACTAGGGAGGCAGAGCCAGGAGGATCTCTGTGAGTTCGAGGCCAGCCTGTGCTACCAAGTGAGTCCCAGGAAAGGCACAAAGCTACACAGAGAAACCCTGCCTCGAAAAAAAAAAAAAAGTTTGTGTCCCCATTTCTCATCTGTTTTTTTGTGGCAGCATGGGCAAGGGAAAGTTGTCCTCCCCCTAGCCCATCAACCCCTGAGGCAGGTAGAAAGCTGGTCCTGTGGTCTAAGAGTGGGAGAGCAGGCCCTACACCTAGCCTGGGCAACACAATACAGCCAGCCTTGTTGGTGGAGGTGTGAGTGAGCCAGCCCTGAAGTAGCCGCCCCCAAAATCTGCCATATGGCAGCATGGACTAGAGAGAGATGCTCTCCCCCTCCTCCATCAATGCTGAGGCAGGTGGAAGAGCTGTTCCTGACCCCACCCCCACCCCCCAGCTGCAACACTCGGGAGAACAGGCCCTGTACGGCTCCAGGGCAGCACAATAGAGACAACTCTGTTAGCATAGGTATGGGTGAGCTAGGCCTGAAGTTGTGAGCATGGGAGAACTATTCCCATTATTCATCTGTCTTGTGGTGGCATGGTGGGGGAAAGATGCCCTCCTCACTCCCTCACCCCCCTCACCCTGCCCATCCACACCTGAGGCAGATTGGAGAACTGGCCCTGTGATCATAAGAAAAAGAGAGCTGTCCCTATTCCCCACCCCACCAGCTACACCACTTGGGAGAGAAGGCCCTGAAACTTGCCTGGGAAACACAATAGAGCCAACCTTGTTGGTGGAATTGTAGGTGAGCCAGCCCTGAAGCAGTGTGAGTATGGGAGAGCTATTCCCACTACTTGTCTGTCATGTGGTGGTATGGGAGGGTGAGAGACACCCCTTTTACCCTCTCCCCTTATGGCCTGCAAAAGAGAGGTGCTCTTCACCTAGGATGAGAGGTGCTCCTCACCTAGGCAGCACAGCAAAGCTGCCCCATGGTCAGAGGTGAGGGTGACCCGGCAAAACAAAGATGCCCCCATTAACAATCAGACATGTGGTAGTATGGGCAGAAGACAGATATCCTTCCCCCACCCACCTCCTGCCCATCAATACCTGAGAGAGGTGGAGAAGCTGGCCTTGGGGTCCTAAGAGCAGGAGGGCTATCCCTACCCCTCACCAGCTGCACTACTCAGGAGAGTGGACCCTGTACCTCTCCTGGGCAACACAATAGAGCTGACCCTAATGGTGTAGATGTGGGAGAGCCGACCAGAGGGTTGGAAAGCAAGAGAATTGGCCCTGCCCCTGGATTATTGCTACAAGAGGTGAATTAGCCTGGGCAACGCTGGAGAGCTCATCCTGATGGTGACCAACCAGCTGGCTGACCAACCCTACAGCTGCTCAGGCTGAGATCCAGGGTTATGAGTTGGCCTGCCCCAACATCCACACCATCTATGATCTGCTGGAGCACATGAAGGGACCTGACCCACAGACCCAAAGCTGCAGGATCTCCACGACATAGAACAACAACAGGATATCCAGGGAGAGTCCTAGCGAGGACCCAGCATTGATAGTGTAGTAGAAAGAGAAGCCTCAAACCAGACCAATGACGTTGCAATGAACACTTGTAAGTAAAGATGTATGAACAAAGGAATTTACGACATGACTCACTGCGTCACACTGCAGCTTCTATAATGAGATTTTTAAATCCCCCCCCCCATTTTTTAATTTTTTTTCCTTTTTTCTCTTCAGTTTTGTTTTATTTGGAGAGGGGGATGCAGAGGCGGAGGTCAGATTCGCAGGGGCAGGGAAATGAATGAGATCAAGATACATAATAAAGACACATAGAATAAATAGAAAAATAAAGAGAAAAAAAGGTTTGCTCTAGAAAACAAAAGCAGCAGTGACAAGCTATATCACTTACTCTTTCTGAGGCTGTGACAATGCTTGAGAGAACCAAATGAAGACAGAGTTTACTCTGGCCCACAATTCGGGAAGACAGAGCTATCACAGCATGGCAGGAAGGTGGAAAGACAGGATGTGAGGTAGCTAACCACACGGAGTCAGTCAGGAAGCAGAGGCAGGTGAATGATGGTACTCAGTTCATCTCCTCCTCACCCTGTATCAAGAATCTCACACAGGCATGTGTGCAACGTGGTTTAACGCACTTCACTCCCGATCGATCGACCCCCTTCCTACCCTCCACCACCACTTTTTCCTCCCATCTTCATGCGGGTTGTCTGTCTGCGTGCCTCCTCCCCTTCTCCTACTCTCCCCCGCCACATAAACCACGGCAGTTCTGCCCACACGGGATAGACTTTCTGCCTCAGTTAAACCTCTCTGGAGATGCCCTCACGAGACACTCACTCTCAGGCATGGGTCTCTGATGTAATTCTAAATCCAGCCGAATTGACAATGATGATCCAAATATTTTATACTTTAAAATAATTTTGAACTTAAACATTTTGAAATACAACATTATTTTTAATTTCCTTTTTTTTCTTTTCATTTTTTTCAGACAGGGTTATATGATACAGTCCAGAATGGCCTCAAGTCACAGTCCTCCAACTCCACTTCCTGAGCGCTGGAACTGCACTCACGTGCTACCATGCCTGACAGAAGCATGACATCCTAGTAACAACTACTTAAAGAAACTGAACTACTTAGAAGAAAAGCTGCCTGGCTTGTCAAGCAATTTTTTTTAAATGCAGTTTTTATACTTTTAAAACAACGTGGCCTTCAGTTAATAATGACTACCATTTAAAACAAAACAATGTAAACTTAAAGTACTTAAAATGCCAAAATAAGAAATATGAACTCATATACAATAATAGTTGAGACTTAATTATCCTTTCCCAAGACTATTCAAGCCTTTTTCCCATTCAGATCAGTCTCTCCCTCTGTTTTCACAATAGTTACATCCAAGTTTATTCAAAGCCCTAACTGGAACACAATTTAAAGCCAGCCTCTTATAGTGCCTTGCATGCAGCTTGCAGCCAGTAAAATAAAACAAAACAAACTTTAGTACACTGAACAACCAATTCTCGAGGTCTGGATTTCGGCAGAGCCTGTGTTCCCGGGTAAACGTTGAACATGTATTCTTGAATCAAACTGCTTAGACAACTACTTAGAAGAATGCTCAACACAAATGAAGAACCTGACAAGCATCAGTGTAGATATCACTGTGCTTTGAATATCACCTCCAGAGTGCAAGTTGAACTGAATTGATAATATCAGTTTCCAGAAGGGAGGCCTTGGCTGCAGCACTGAGTGAGTCATCTGAGCAATTGCGTACAGCCCAACTGTCCTATGCATACGCAAGAGCTCTCTAAATTCAGGAAGCAGTAAGAGGACCCTTGCCAGGTGTACCCTCTGGCAGCATCCAGAACCATAGCTAAACCAATGTCTACTGCTTCTAATTTATTTAGTCAAACAGCAATCTAAGACAGGCTCTTCCAGGTTCTTTGCTATAAAAGGTACTGGAGACGACCCAGAACTCTAAACACACGCACGCACGCACGCACACACGCACGCACTGAATGTTTGCTAGCTGTACCATTTACCTCAGACATCAAACCCAATCAACAATTTCTATTAATTCCAACATATTACTGTGGTACAGATCTGTGGCATTCTTTACACTGACAATAGCATTTTTGTTTGCATTGGACCGGTCTGCTAACTTAGGCCCCCCCCTCCTTCTACACTCAAACACACCACCACCCAATTTGGTTTCCAAACGTTAAGTTGACAAAACTTTTTGACTTTTCCATTCAGAATTCAGTCTTTTCAAATGATTTTCACAGCCTCAAAAAACATGAAGATGCTTGCTTATTCTTTCAGACATGACCTCACACCATTTTTAAGCTTTGATAACAGAGGAATTATTTAGTCCCATTTTTAAGCTTTGGTTACAGAGGAATTATTTAGTCCCCGTCCAAAATGACCCACTGTTCCTCATATAGTTCACAATTTAAGTCTCACTTGGCCATGACTTATTGCAGGAATCCTTTCCCATATCACAAGAACTTCAATGCAAATTCCCAAGATCTATAAGGAACTATAAGTTGATTAAAAGGAGGCAAAAGGGAGCTGGAGGGCTGGCTCAGCATTAAGAAACAGTTGCTCTTGCTGAGGACCCAGATTCAGTTCTCAACATCTACAGAGTAGCCAACAACTGTCTGTAACTCAAGTTCCAGATGCTAAGACACCCTTCTCTGGCCTCCACAGGCACTGTACACATGTGCTGCACAAACACATATGTAGGCAAAACCTTCATACATATTAAAGTAAATTTCTTTTTTAAAAAGATAGAAAGGATTTAATTCATTTCTTTATCACAAGGTTTGGGAAGAAAGAAAGGAAGAAAGGAAGAAAGGAAGAAAGGAAGAAAGGAAGAAAGGAAGAAAGGAAGAAAGGAAGAAAGGAAGAAAGGAAGAAAGGAAGAAAGGAAGAAAGGAAGAAAGGAAGAAAGGAAGAAAGGAAGAAAGGAAGAAAGGAAGAAAGGAAGAAAGGAAGAAAGGAAGAAAGGAA
>CABHPQ010200114.1:1474-23477 GCA_902168405.1 Peromyscus aztecus
AAGAGAGAGAGAAAGAGAAAGAGAAAGAGAGAGAAAGAGAAAGAGAAGGAGAGAAAGAAAGAAAGAGAAAGAGAGAGAAAAAAAGAAAGAGAGAAAGAAAGAAGAAAAGAAAGAAAGAAAAGAAAGAATCATGCAGTAGATATCAAGACAAAGACCTATGAATAGAAAATTTTAATCAGTCTTCTCTAAAGTAATTTTCTCATAATTATACTCATATATGCAAACACACACCTTCAATTTTATTTTTCTAAAGTATTAGTCTTTCATTTTCTTAGACATACTAAAACTCATTTAAGACTCATTCTTTCCACAGAGCTTAATAACCTCGGCATTTTTCTTCTTTACCGTACTTAGAACTTTTAAAGGAGCTCTCTGACAGATCTGAATTATCAATATCACTAGTCTTAATACAGTGGCGTCATTATTACCTGATGATACACAGTGCAATATCACAAGAGTTCATAATGTAACTGAGATGACTGCCAGAAAGATACTTAGAAAGCAGGGAAACACTAGACAAATAGATGATTTACATCCAGTATGGGATAAAGCAGGTGGATCCAAGATTATTTCATGTTACTCAAAACAGTGAACAATTTAAAATTTATGAATTGTTGATTGATCCAATTTTACATTCAATACCTATGAACTATAGCTGATCATGATAAGTGAAATCACAAAAGTAAAACCATGGAAAAGCGGAACTGCTAAAATACAACTTTGTTCACACAATAGCCACTAAATCAGTCTGTTATATGTCAGGGAGTATGCAGTATTTTCATTTGTGAACTACAAAAATATACATAATTATTTATGTGGCTATCTTCTCAATTCCGCCAGTCTAATATATAAATGTTCTAGATATGCAAAACAAAAGAAAGCCCAATAGAGAAGGACTAAGCAAGGGATGAGCAAGACATATTTATCTTTATTTCAATAAACGTGGTACAAAGAGCTAATTTATTATAAGTAAATCAATCATCATAGAAGTTTAGAATGACTGATTGACCCTCACAGCCATATTCTATGATTAATAAATAATTTAGTCAGAACAAATTTTTTTAAATCACTATTATTTCTGAAATTGTTAAAATACTTGTCATGTAAACAGAGAGGTAAAGTAAAAGGTATATAAAACAAAGTTATGAAGGTTAAACACAAATTATTTAATAAGTGAAAGCTGATGTCTTAGTTAGGGTTTCTATTGCTGTGAAGAGACATGGTGACCATGGCAACTCTTATAAAGGAAAACATGTAATTGTGGTGACTTACTTGCAGTTGAGAGGTTTAGTCCATTATCCCCATGATGGGAAGCAAGATAGCATGCAGGCAGACATTGTGCTGGAGAAAGAGCTGAGAGTTCTTACACCTTCACTCACAGACAATTACTAAGTGTGGGGGGGGGGGGCAGAGAAAAACACAAAGGTCCTCTGATAGAATCTAAAAGTGAGGGCTCAGAGCCCCATAAATAAGGCACTTCTAAACTTTTGTGATTTGTAAATTTTTCAAGTAAAAATAAAGGGGGAAAACATACATATTTATTTGATCCAGCGAAATAAAATCACATAACTAATCCTAAAATCAAACTACTTATCTCATTAACCAACTGAGATACACATACAAGTGGAACAGATGGTTACAGACATTGGAACATGAGAAGAATGTAAAAGTACTGCTGGCCTAGAAGAAATCAGTAACTGATAATTACTCAGTTAAAAGGTGAAAATGATCACGAGAGAGTCTAGTAGCCTAACATGAATTACCTTCCCATGAGTAGAGCACAGTTTGGCATCTAAGCACAGCTTCAGAACTTAATCAAATGCTTTCATCTTTAGAAAGGCTACTGTCTACAAAGCAGTCCCCGAGAATCACTGAGTATGAACTGGAGGATTGCTCATGTCTGGTTGCTTCCACCCCAGCCTGCACTCATTACTTCACCCCATTAACATTCCACACTGGGAGTCCTTTACCAGTTTTATGAGGCGAAACCACAAAACGTCAGGTTAACAAAATCCTCACACAGCAATTTCACCTTAAAATACTGCCTGTCAGGGATGTGGTTCCAAGATATTCAATAAATCACTAGCTTTATAAAGCAGGTTGCAAGTCAAGTAAATTAAAATCTTTCATCAGAACACAATCAAGATTAATCAAATACAAGCAGACTATTGGAAGTTACACACTCACGGCAAAGCGGTGCGACAGGAAGATGCGCAGTGTTCCCGGCTGCAGGCTCCTGCTATGTTTACAGCTCCACTTGAACAGCCGCCCTTCGCCCGCATCCTGCTCCACAGCAAACAGAACACAGGGCAATGGGGCACACACTTACTGCTTCTACTCCTGGTTCTGCCGCTTATGACTGGTATATCTTTGAGACAATTTATAAACCCTCTTGAAATGTGCATGTCTAAGCCTATTTTCTCAGTTTAAAAATGAAGAAATTGTCTCCATTTAAAAAATGTAAGATAAAGTGCTATGAATAGGATCTGATAATAGTAAATGGCAATTTTTACTTTCCTTCCTTATATACCTTGATAGATATAGAAAATTGCTAATCTGAGTAAAAGATGTTGTTCTAACTCCTAAGGAAATCATTAAGCAAGGCATCTGTCTCTGTTCCTATACTCCTGTGATTAACAAAATCAGAATGAAAATAAAGCGAACATGAGAAGTAATGGTGTATTTACGAGCCAGCGTGCATCTGCTAAAATTTCCACCTGCACTCCTTCCTTGCTCTGTAGGACCAAAGAACATGAATAATTCAACCTTGTCCATCCATACACCAGGCTGGTTAACATGGTTACCAGTGGAATTTGTCTGTCAGTGTGGCAATTGCTAAGCCACAGTGTGGGATGACTCATCCCTAAGGGGCTTGAAGGTCAGAAGGCCCAAACAAGTGAAAAAGATACTTTGTGAGAGCCAGCCTGGGTCTGCCTGATGGTCTTAGCAACAGCAGCTGAAACATGATCTGGAGGTGACCTGGACCAATGAGAGGCAGCCATGTCACACCAGCTGATGCATATTCATCAGACCTCCCCCCCAGGGTGGGGTGGAGGGTATATAAGGCTTGCCTCTTCCTGAATAAAGTGAGCTTGTTGTTTGGACATTCTCCCAGAGTCTGAGTGGTTTGACTCTGCACCTACTTGGCCCCCGCCACCAAAGGGAACAACAGCAAGGACCCTGCTACACCACAGTAGATAAAATACTCTAAACAAGTAACCACAGGTAGTGTGCTGAATAGTTCTTATGTCAGCTTGATACAAGCTGAAGTCATTTTGGAAGTGAAACCCTTGATTGAGAAAATGCCCCCACCAGACAGACCTGTGGACAAGCCTGGGGTACATTTTCTTGATTGATGATTTACCTGAGATGGCCCAGCCCACTATGGTCATGGGTGCTATAACAAGGTGGGCTGAGTAAGACATGAGGAGCAAGCCAGTAAGCAGCATCTTCCATGGCGTCAGCACCAGCTCCAAACCTGACTTCACTAGATGATGGAGTCTAAGATGCTTTTTGGTCATGGTGTTTATCACAACAATGGAAGCCCAAGGACAGGTAGAATGGCCAGTGATGGATGTAACTTCTGTTCTCTTGTCACCATGCAACAAGCCTGCCACAGAAACATCACTGGAGACTTCAATCCCAGGACTGTCACCAAGGGCAGAAACTAATCCTAGTGAATCCTTGATCATACACTCTACTACGGAAGGTGGCATCACTTGTCCAGTGGCCTCACTAAATAACTCAGTAGTGCTTAGGCAACAAATATCAGGGGTGATGCCTTCCTAATAACTGCAATCAGGACCTTGAAAGAAAGAACTCATTTTCAGGACTGAAATTGTCTCTTTTTGAAAAGTAGTAAAGGTAAGAGCTCCAAGCCAAATAATTACAGGCTACTAGAAACCAGAAGCCACAATCCAAAGGAACAGAACTGTCAAAGTTAAAACTCCAAAACATCATGAGGAAAAACACATGATTCCCTGGTGCTTATTATAAACAGTCATTCCCTTACATGTGCTCAGCTTACAGCAAATAGTGAGGCATGATGTGATTTAACAGTAGTTAAATATTGATGATAATAAGCAAGCATTAACATGTTATATACCTAAAATGCATTATTTTACACATATAAAAATTCTTATCACCCCAATTTTCCAGAAAGGAAGCAGAGACTATAAGAGGTCAACTAACTTCTCAACATCAGAAACTGGTAACAAGTCAGTACATCGAACTAAAAACTAAATGTAAGGGACTAGAGAGACGACTCTATGGTTCAGAGAGCGTGCTGCTCTTGCAGAGCAGATGACACTATGTCCAGGGGGTCTGATGTCTTTTTCTATCCTCTGAGACCACCCCATACATGTGCGTACACACGCATTCACATGCATGTGCACATACAAATAATGTTTTAAATCAATTTTAAGACTGAGTCTTCTCTCTGTAATAATTGTTCTTTATTCTATATCCAAAGGATTCTATATACGGGGTGTATCATTCTCTAGCAAGATTTTTGGCAAAACAGTCATTTTCACAACATTAATTCTACCAATACACGAGCATGAGATGTCTTTCCATTTTCCAGTATCTTTATCTCTTTCTTCAGACATTTAAAGTTTCATTGTAAGAGTCCTTTACTTCTTTGGTTAGGTTTGTTCCTAGATGCCTTATTTTCTTTAAGGCTATTGGGAATGGAAGTGTATCCATGACCTCCTTTCTCTACATATCTGCTGCTGGTATATAGTATAGCTATTGACTTATGAAAGCTGATTCAGTACTCTTCTACATCAATGTTTATCATATATAATAGTTTTCTAGTACAACTTTGGAGATCTCTAATATATAGTATCATGTGATCTGTAAATAGGGATAGTTTGACTTTTTTTGCCATTTGTATCCCTTTAATTTCCTTCCCTTGCCTTATTGCTCCAGCCAGGATAGTAAACAATATTACAAAGGAGTGGGGTTGTGACCACCTCTGTCTCATGTCTGACTTCACAAGGATGGCTTCAACTTTTTCTCCATCTGGGATGATGTTGGCTGTGTGTTTCTTAAAAATAACTTTTATGTATTTGGGTATATTCCCTCTAGTCCTACATTCTCTAAGACTTTTATCATGAAGGCATATTGGATTCTGCCAAAGGCTTTTTCTGAATCTATTGAGATGATCATGTAACTTTTGTCTTTAAGTCCATTTATGTGGTTGGTTTCTGGATGTCACATTGAATATGAGATACTAAGAACATGAAGTGTCAGCCAAGGATAGTAAAGTTATGCTCTCCCAGTTATATATGTAAAATTTTTCTTTATAATTACTTCAATATGTATACTCCATCTCTTTTTATTATTATTATTATTATTTAAACAAAAAAAGGCTAAACCTAGTCTGTCTTAGTTAAGATTTCTATTGCTGAGATGAAACACTTGACCAGGGAGCAAGTTGCGGAGGAAAGGGTCTATTTGGCTTACACTTCCATATCACTGTTGATCACTGAAGGACGTCTGGACAGGAATGCACACAGGGCAGGAACCTGGAGGCAGGAGATGATGCAGAGGCCATGGAGAGGAGCTGCTTACTGACTTGCTTTACATGGCTTGCTCAGCCTGCTTTCTTATAGAACCCAGGACCACCATTCCAGGGATGGCACCACTCAGTATGGCACCCTCTCCCACTGATCACTACGAAAATGCCTTACAGCCAGATCTTATGGGGGCATTTTCTCAGTTGAGGCTCCCTCCTCTCTGATGACTCTAGCGTGTGTCAAGGTGACATAGAACTAGCCAGTACATACTTAACAAATTCTGAAATTTTGCAAAGTTTACCCAGCAGAAATATTGAAAATGTTATCATTTGAAATTTGAAGACAATATATTCAACATTTCACATAATCCTACATTTCAGAATTTGCATTACCAGTATATGACACCCATAGACAAGTAAATTGTGTAACTGCCTCAATATAATACACAGGGATGGAATGAATATATGACCTGACCACTTCCTTGTGTAGTCTTCCAGCCAAACTCAAATATTGCCTTGTTATATTGACTGTTTCATCACTTTAGAATGGTTACTAATTAGAAAATTCATTTCAAGTTATTTCCAGGGACAGTAGAAAATACATGTTACAGAAAGAGATCTGTTATGACAGAGACCTACTCTACATCACTGTATCCCTGTGGCAGTAACTAAGCTATTCCGAGGGATGTAATCCACTCCAACTAGATCAACTCTTCTCAGGAAGACGCTCACATTAGTTATACTCGTTATTAGAACATTTTCGTACATTGCATTCAAGGTCCTTATTCTATCGTTTACCCTTTTCTTTGTCCTGAGATGACAGTGCAAGGCAGGAATGGCTACACTGGATTGCAATGGTGAGATGGGACTTGATTTCTGGAATGTATCCAGCTTTCTCTCCCTTACATCATTCCCAGCAGGTAGCCAGGGAGTATCTGTTTATAGAACAGTTAGTTTCACGGCACTTGGCTTTAAGTTTGCTCAGGAACTGAATAACCCAACATGTGAAACAGCTCAGTCTTTATCTAAATCTAGTCTTTATATTAACATTAAGTCATTGGAATTGTTCTCTTCAAAAATAATGGATTTCATTATCATGCTTGAATAGACATTTAATCATATTTTGCTCATATTCACTGACCTATTGCCTTTCTATATTCCCCGACTCTGCCTGTTTGCCCCACCTTTCATCCATAGTAAAGCTCACACTACTTTCTTGTCTGATCCACCAAGAAAATATAATGATTGCAAATATGTATACACTATACATACTTGAAAATATATATGGTATAGCAAATTTCACTTAAGAAAAACACTACTAAACATGGTAGTCTTTAACTGACACACAGCTCAAGTATATGTACCTACCAAGAAAATTAAGAGACTAATATGCACAAGTAGTAAATGAGGACAGACATACAATGGTTTCATATCTCAGTTAACAAAATTAAAGTCAGCTTGGAAGTGGATAATTGTGAAATCGATTTCTTCAAGGGTCTCCCAGCTTTACTCACACACAGAAATATGAGTTGCTTGGAAAATATGTATCTCTAGGAAACAAGTAAGTACTAGTAACTTGTGAATATTTCAGTTGCTTTCAGCATCACTAAGTTCATACCAAAAGGTTTTGAAAGGAGAATAAGTATTGCCTGACTGAGAATCATTATTAATAGTGAAATGGATCTTGGGAGTTTCACCTCAGAGATTACACTGAGGTAACACTGGTCTTATAGTGTATGGACTATAAGATTCTCTACCTAATTCTCTACCTAAACTTTATTCATACATGTTTATAGTCTAAACCCACTAAGAATAAAGTCAAAATGCTATAGGGGTCAAGCATCTAGGTGAGGGGAGCATCAAGCTGCAATGCCACCTTGATGGATAGGGTGGGTTTTTTGGTTTTTTGTTTGTTTGTTTGTTTGTTCGGTCTTTTTTGGTGTTTTTGTTTTTGTTTTTGTTTTTGTTTTGTTTTGTTTTGTTTTGTTTTGAGACAGGGTTTCTCTATAACTTTGGAGCCTGTCCTGGAACTCGCTCTGTAGACCAGGCTGGCCTCAAACTCACAGAGATCCGAATGCCTCTGCCTCTTAAGTGCTGGGATTAAAGGGGTGCGCCACCACCACCCAGCTTGATGAATAGTTTTAACAGTCAACCTGACATGACTTAGAGTTGCCTGGGAAGAGAGCTTCAGTAAGGGATTATATACATCAGGTCAGTCTATAGCCATGTCTGCCTTAACTGATGTGAAAAGAACCTTCCTGAATGTAGATGGTACCTTTGAGTGGTGGCCCAGAAATGGGAGAGAGAAAGACTTGGTGGTTTTGCTCTCTTGACTTTCACTGGCACTGGCAATGTTCACCTACCCTGTTGCTGCTAACTCCTTTGATGACATTAAGGCCAACTTCTTTAGACTTTCAATGTCAACTAAAAACCCTGCTGATTCCTTTGTGGATATTAAAACTAGTTCCCAGGGGCTTCCAACATGGACTGAAGACGAGGGCTTCTCCAAGAATCCTATAGGCTTTGGGCACCAGATAGGACTGCTGAGGAACCTAGCTTAATGCACTGACCAACTACTGTGCTTTGGCCTCTCCTTTTTAAGAAAGCCATTGAGTACTCTAACCATATCATGTAAGCCAATCTAATAATCTCTCTTTAATGTATGTTAAAATCTATCACTTCTGTTTCTCTTGAAAATTCTGACTAAGACAGCTACTAAAAAACTAACAGCAGCAAATAAAAGAAGGTTAGAAACTTTCAACACCCTTTTTTGTGGTAAAATTACACACATGAGAAGGCTATAAAGCCCGAGGATAGAAATTTCTAACCATTTTTAAAGTGGTCAAATGAACTTGAAGGTAACATCTTAAAATACCATTTAAAAAGGAGGTTTAAAACTTACTTATGTCATGTCCTCTGGAGTCAAATGAACATACACTACCTTACAGAGGTAGAGATATATGCTAAAGAAAAAGAAACCTCAGAATACACATATAAAATACTGAGTAGTTATTGCTACGTTTTATTAAGAGATTAATGATGACAGGTAAATTTGAGTGCACTCTGATATTAACCAGACTCAGAATCACAATTCTGTCAGGACCTAATCCATTAATATACCTTTGATAGATCCAGAGAAGTGTACTTTTACTCACATACTAATTGAATTGAGTTAATTAATTGCAGCCTAAGCAGAAAGTTCAAACAGACCTCACACAGCATTCAAAGCATAGCTTCAAATCTAACCTTCCCTCCCTTTTCTTTAAACTGGCCCTGGGGATGAAGTCAAGAAATTGCCAATTAATAACATACTTGCTTTGATGACTCTTCAGTAACTTACTATCATCCCACTTCATAAATTTTTTTAGTAAAAGTTCTGGAATTTCAACTAAGACACCACTTCCATGGGAAAACTCTATTTATAGAGTTCTCTGCTGCCAATAAGACAAACTGGCTGAAGAGCCTCCCACACACCACACTGCAGGGGGAGAATCACTCAACCAGTCAGAGCTTAATCTGTTCCACCAATGGCACAGAAAACTCCAGGTTTTTCACTAAATAAATCTGAACATTAGTCTCTCCCGTGTGATTAAGACCAAGACTGATCTAGGTTATTCAGAGACAAAAGCGTGTGATCCTGACTTTCAGCAGTAAACGTAACTACATTTAATCATAAAGGCAGGTCACTCCTGTGTGTGGTGTCTATCAGCTTCAACTGGCAATCACTTCGGCCCATGCCAGTTCATTCTCTTCTCACCTACAAGGCAGATGTTTCATGCAACAATGAAGACATATAACATCTACCACACCAGCCCATCTGTCAGTTCAGACATTTTACCTCATTCTGTCCACATCCACACCAATTTACTCAGATTCTTAGCCTCTATGAGAAACTTCTCTAACATAATATTCATCTGTTGCATACAGTTTCCTGGTTTCTTAGCCTACAAGCCATAGATCTCTATCTTCATCTCTTTAATCTGCTCCAAGGATTAGTCCTCCTAACTAGACATTCTTAAATTACTTCAGTGAATCCATTTCACACTTGTGCAATAAATGTGCAAAAACACAAGGGTCAAGTTTCAAACTGTTTTTCATCTAATATAAGAAAAATGATACCATTCTGAAACAACTAAGAATGAAAGAGAGACTTATTGCAAGCATATACTAATTCTGAGTGAGAAGCAGCCATTATTTCTGACAAAGTGAGTAATACAAACAAGAAAGCCAAGAAGACCAAACACTAATGACAATGTAGAGAACTGATAAGGGAAGACACTAGCAAATTGGCCGGTGCTAATTATTAGGTAAAACACTGGTTACCAGCCCATTTCCCTATTTTTGCCTTAAGTTAATTCTCATTGTTTCTCATGTTAGATGGGCTTATCGTGTAATTGTTACTGAAGTAAATTTTTATTCAGGACTGGTCATCCAACAGACATTGTTCTGGATGGGGGGGGGGAGCACAGGGTCTCACTGTGCCAGGAAGGCCTAGAAATCCCTCTGGAGGCTGCACTTCACCTCCTACTCATGCTGTTCTCCACCTGACATTCTGGGATTGCAGGCATGCACCACCATGTCTTGCCTAACTGAACAAATGTTTACTGAACACCAACCACAGATCTGAAAGTGAACTTCCAGACATAAGAAGCAGACCCCAAATTTGAACTGCTCATAAATTCGTGTGAAACAATGACAAAAATAATTGTGTTTGGAAGGAACTTTGATAAAAATATTCATAAACAGCTCCAGGATGCAGACGAGAAGCAAGTAAGAGGCTCTTATCTGTTTCGGGGGAGAGTCCATGAAAACATTCTGAATGAGGATGTCTGAGATGAGGAGGATGGGAAAGACAAAGGAAGAAGAAGAAGACTGATGTGCAGTGTAAGCACTACGCCATCTACGCTAATGAAGACGGCAGGACACAGGCACACTCCTGTGAGGTGTGGAGGATGTGCCACTTCCTTTGTGGGAGGACGCTGCCCAGGGAGGATAGAGCTGTCCTACCAACAAGTGTGAGATGAAGCAGAAAGCAATGGAAGAGGCCCTTAAGGAACACTTGTAAGGGGGAAACAAGATCAGACTCTACCATCCAGAGGAGGTTTACAGAAAAGTGTGATAGTTCCTTACCACTCAGAAAAGATGGGAAATGAGAGAAAGGAAAAACTTCGAATGATCAGTAAACACATGGCTATAGTGACCACACTGAAATGACACCATGGTAAAAAGTTTGGACTAAAAGAAGGTAATTAACTTCCAAATGTTGTGCCAGGGATATCCAACACAGCTATTCCTGATATAACCAAAAATTCACATGCAGAGCAAAGAAAATGCTGTGGCTACAAATGGTAGGGTATGATACAAATTAAAAAATTCATTTTTATAGAACTGAAAACATTAAAAGGCATGGATTTGGTATTGGTTCCTTTCAGTCATTAGATTCAATACTTTTTTCAATAACATTGGTTTTCATTCAAAACAATCACTTTTATGTATACAAAATACAAGCGTCATTAAAATGTCTTCCAGTCTTTATATTCAAGAATCCCTCAGAGGGAAGTGCTTCCTGATAAGGAGAGAATGAAGATGATCTGATTTGTGTTAGGGAGTGCTGTGGTTTGAAAGAAGATGGCCCCCAAAGGAAGTGGCACTATTAGGAGGTGTGGCTTCATTGGAGGAAGTATGTCACTGTGGGAGCAGGCTTTGAGGTCTTTATATATCCTCAAGTCACACCCAGTGTCTCAGTTCATTTCTGCTGACTTCTGATCAAGATGTAGCCAGCAACATGTTTGCCTGCATGCTGTTACGTTCCATCATGATGATAATGAATTAAATCTCTGAACTGTAAGCCACCCAAATTAAATGTTTTTCCTTTATAAGAGTTGTCATGGTATTGGTGTCTCTTCAGCAACATAAACCCTCAGACGGGAAGGGTCCTTACTAAACATAATATCAAATATGAATTCACTTAATCTTCATGACTATATGACAAGATATCTACTATTAATTTTCACATCATATCAATAACAAAACAAAATAAAGAATCAGAAACCCTTCCAGGATCACAAGCATTGTATGAATACTGGAATTTAATCTTAAATTATGGAGAACCATAGATAGAAACATAAGCTATGGAAAAGCATACCATTCTAGTAGGAACATGTATAGTACACCTTACTTTATGGGCACTAAGCACAGCCCTCCCTATACAGTCCCAAGAAAGAAAGCCCACTAACAAAAGATTCCAAATTTGCATTACCATCTTGTTAAAACTAGACTTAAATTGTACACATTGAACTTAGTAAATACCAGCCTGGAAACATGTGAAGCAGGTTTTATTCCAAATCTCATCCATTTTCTTCTTTTGAAAAAAGTGCACATTAATTGTATAAAATAATGTATCTGATTACTGTATCTTCATAATTTAAACAAAGAACTTTGCTTTTATTATTTTTTTATAATTTAATTTTACATATCAGCCACGGATTCCCTTGTTCTCTCCCTCCCCCCCCCCTCCCCTCAGCCTAACCCCCATTCCCATCTCCTCCAGGGCCAAGAACCCCCTGCGGATTGAGTTCAACCTGGTAGATTCAGTCCAGGCAGGTCCAGTCCCCTCCTCCTAGGCTGAACCAAGTGTCCCTGTATAAGCCCCAGGTTCCAAACAGCCAGCTCATGCACTGAGGACAGGTCCGGTCCCACTGCCTGAGAGTTGGTTCTTTGAGAACTTTGCTTTTGATTTGTCCTCAGGACACATACCCATCTCTCACTCCCTGCTGCTAGACCTTCCTATTCCTAACCATCCTTCTTTCATTTTCAGCTATTTATGTATTGTTTAAGATTCCACATGAGAGGAAAGACATACAATGTGTTCCTTTCTCAGTCTGGCCTCGTTACACAATCATGTATTAAAACTAATCAAGAAAATTAGTTCATGTAACCACTAATCAATACTCCCACCCCTGTGTGTATGCACAAACCACCCCCATTCACGCATGTGTGTGAAGGCCATATGTTGATGTCAGCTCTGTCACTCCCCACCTTAGCTTTTCATCATTTTTTTTACATTTTATTTAAAAATTCTTTTTCATTTTACATACCAACCACAGCTCCCCCTCCCTCCCCTTCTCCCATCCCCCCCCATCTCTAGCCACCCTACCTCCCCCCACCCCACCCCCTATCCACTCCTCATAGAGAGTTGAGGCCTCCCTTGGGTAGTCAACACAGGCTGGCATACCAAGTTGGGGCAGGACCAAGCTGCTCCCCACTGGATCCTGGCTGAGCAAGGCACCCCACACAGGGAATGACTCTAAAAAGCCACTTCATGTACCCGGGATAAGTCCTGGTCCCTCTGCCAGTAGCCCCACAAAGAGATCAAGCCACACAACTGTCACCCACATTCAGAGGGCCTAGTTCAGTCCCATGCAGCTCCCCAGCTGTCAGTCCAGAGTCCGCGAGCTCCCACTAGCTTGGGTCAGCTGCCTCTGTGGTTTTCCTTAGCATGATCTTGACCTCCACCCCTTGCTCCTATAATCCCTCCTCCTTATTTTTAAGGCAAGGTCTCTTATTGACCCTGTAACTTCCATTTCAGCTAGGCAAGCAAGCCCAGGGCCCTGCTGTCTCTCTGCCTTCCCAGTGCTGTTATTACAGGCATGTGTCACTGCCTGACTCTTCACACAGGTGCCAGGAAATCCAAACTCAGGGCTTCACACTGCACAGCAAGTACTCTGCCCACTGAGCCATGTTCTCAACACTACAACCTTATTTCTAGAATATAAAACAGAAAAAACATTGTCCTTTAGTACAATACAGTAATTAACCTAAATATAAATTCACATTAAATGTGGAATCTAATATTCCCAGTAATAAAAGGAATGTTTGCCAAAAACTGTTTTGAGTAATTCACATATATAACTTTACTTAAACCATGAAAACAGTTACAAAATTTATACTTTCTCCTTTTAGTTACGTGTATACAAGTACCCCTGAGTGAGTGTATGCGCATACATGCAGTACCCATGGAGGCTAGAAGAGGGTATTACAGACCCCCAGACTGGAGGTCCAAGGCAGTTAGGAGTTTCCTGATATGGGTGCTAAGAAGTGAACTCAGGTCCTCTGGCAGTGGAGGGTACAATCTTAACCACTGCCTAGTTTACTAACCTCTTGTCTTTTTTTTTAACCAACAAAGTAAAACACAGTCATGCTCACTGTTTTCAAATGGGCAGCACAGAGATCTGAATCTACATGTGTCTCACCCCAAAGGCTGTATTCCTGACCACAGCAACTAACCAGCTCTGCAAAGCACAAATGCTGTTTTCTGAGCACCAGCCATCAGCTAGCTCTTTGACATGGGGCTAGTTATGTTCCCTGAGCTTCATCTTGAAAAAGAACTACATAAAGAGTAGATGGTTTCATCAACTTTGCAGTGGAAGAAATAAGACTCCAGAGTCATACAAGCCCCAAAGACACAAAAAAGAGCTAACCCAAACACGTACCTGGAAAGAGTTTGCAAGATTCCAAAGCTGAGACAATTTCTCAATGGTGCTAGGACAAGGAAACTGAAGAAGAGACTTCACAAGTCTAGTATTATTTATCTATCTATTATTATTTCACAAATGATTCTGAGAGTAAGCTGAAGCAAGAGACCCTTTTGGGGGACTATTTATATGACATCTTGAAATTTCCCAAATTAAAAAAAAAAAACACATCTTCCTCTCAAATATATTAATTATAATATAAGACAGATTCATTGTAATTCTCTGAAGATCATCATTCATAATAAAATCTGTAATATTTACTAAAAATTAAATTGTTCTGCCTCCATCAATAAGATAATAGTCATACTAATTTTCATGTAGCTTTGTGAAAGACTGCTAAGATATCACAGAAAATGAGTCTGAAAAGCCTCTCACTATTGGCAAAGAGGAAGGAGGGAGGGAGGAAAACAGGGAGAGATGGAGGAAGGGAGGGAGGGAGGAAGGGAGGGAGAGAAGGAGGGAGGGAGGGAGGAAGGAAACAGATGAGAGAAAAAGAAAGCATACAATAAAATCACTTAGGTAAAATTTATATTTGTCTTCCAAACAAATATTTTAAAAGTATGATCACCAAAGTATTAACACCAGCTCGTCTCCAGGCCAGTGTTCCTGAAAATTACTATTACTTCTTGATGTTTTCCTTTCCAACTGATTTGTAGCATGTTGCATTTTTCTTATGTTTGAGAAGGAATTACTCACGCTTGAATTTTCATCATGAAAACTGAAAAAGGCTGAATCAGATAGGACTTTATACACTATTCAACATGAAGGCGGGTAACATCAATCACATGACTCCTCAAACTCCTAGCTAACTCATAAAATAATTTTTCATACACCTGTAATGTCAATAAAAATAAACATCTGGCAACATTTCCTGATTGTCCACCAACACACTGTGTCAAGCACTGATATAAGCTGTGCGTTTCGGCTTACCAAGACGTTCACATTGAAAAGCGCAAAGTCAGTCCACTAACTGGGGAAAACTAGGACACATCTATATGCACAGAAAGGAAGCTATCTACAAATATTTCTCAAGGCAACAGGTTTCTAATTTGTTTGCAAAAGATTTCTTTAAAAAGGTTCAAATTAAGTCTCATGACAATTTTAGATCAATGAATAAACATTAGCCCTACATTTTTTAATTTTAAATTTTAATAATTAAAAAGCCTCAGTTTTTACAGTGCTTTAGAAATGTAATTCCCATGATTATAACAGGTGAGTTTGCAAGGGTTTCCCCTA
Source organism: Peromyscus aztecus (assembly GCA_902168405.1). Classification (NCBI taxonomy): domain Eukaryota; kingdom Metazoa; phylum Chordata; class Mammalia; order Rodentia; family Cricetidae; genus Peromyscus; species Peromyscus aztecus. The sequence continues at coordinate 16,763 of CABHPQ010200114.1, forward strand.
CTCTGCACACACATAAGATAGTACAGTGACATTATTGTTAATCACAGTAGTCCCTTTATGCTGCCATAGTAAAATACCTAAACTGGGTAATTTATAAATATTAGACACTTACTTCTTATGGATCTAACAGCTGGGAAGACCGAGAATAAAGTGCCTGCAGGGTCTGGTCTTTGCTTCCAAGACAGCCCCTTTCATGAATATTGTTGAGTTCTATGGAGAAACATTATGGGCTCCATAATGCTTCCGCTACCTATCACTTTATCTATAAAATCAAATCAATATGACTCTACCATAGGCAATGGGTCATATAAGCAACTTAAGCTCCTTTAATAGATGAAGAGAAAGAAAATGTGAGACACATACATGATGGAGTGCTATTCTTTCATTAAAAAAGAAGAAGAAAACACAACCCCTCACCTGTGACAACATGGACAAATATGGAGAACACAAAATTAAGTAAGCCAGGGAAAAAAGATAAATACCACATGACCTCCTCACTCATTGATGGAATTCATAAAAGTTGACCTCAGAGAACTAGAATATAATGGTGGTTACCAACAGTGAAAAAGACAGGAAGAAAGGGAGAATGGGAAGAATCTGATCAATAGAAACAAAATCACAGTCAGACAAAACAAATTCTAGTGTTCTATTACACACTAGGGGGACTACAGCTAACAATAATGTATTGATTACTTGCCAATAAGTGTGAGAGGCTTATGAACATTATTAATACTAAGAAATAATGGTTAACGTGATGAGTATGCCATTACTTTTATCATTTTACAATCATACCTGTATTGGAACATCATACTGTACCTCAAAAATATATACAATTGTACACAGAAAACAAAAATAAAAATATGTTAACAACTGCCAATGAGATCACCTTACCTTTCAAATAGCAACAAATATTTTAACACATAAATTTAAACAACATCAGTGTTGGCCCCACCATCCACAAAGTCAGCACCATAACTTTCAACTATAAAGTATTTTCATAATATATAAATACCGTGTGACTAGCAACTCATTGCCATCTTCTGAAGGATCATGTAATAAATTCCCATTGTTTGCCACATGAATGGTGACCTCTCTAAAAGGGTATATTCATGCAATAGTTGATAAATTAACCGTAAATGCTGTGACTATTGAAACTGTGCAACAGACAAAGAAATGACCAAAGACAGATCAAGTAACTTACACAAAACCTGGGTCGGGGTTAGAATTCAAGACATTCTTTCATTATATAAAACTCCTTCTTAACTATGAAACATCAAACCACGAGTTTCTAAAATTCTACTTTGGGATGGTCACTATAAAGATAATAAAAAGAAAATACAGAAGAGGTACAAATATTTGTGTTTCCAAGTAATGTGATTCAAAATAAGCCTCAGCACTATTTTAGGAAAATTACCCAAGGGTTCAGATGAAGGAATAGAAAGTATAAAGTTTACCTTGGAACTGCAGTACTGAGACATACAGTTAATTCTTAAAAGCAAACACACTTTTAAGATTCCATTCAAAATGCACAAATTTATTTCTATGATTTCAGATAATCTTGGCTGTTTTACTGATCTGAGTACATGTGATAAGCTAGTAAAAACATTAAACTCCATGATAAATTTTTGAAATCTAGAACATATAACATCTGAACATTATCTTTTTAACCAAACCTCACAGGCATTAGACACCATACTCATTAAAGGTGGTGGATAAAGTTGGTCAGTAATTAAACTGATCACATCCCTGAAGGCTAAAAACCTCGGCAATGACAAGAGCTCACCACGTCCCAGCTGTGAGGAGTGTGGGCTTCCATGCGGCTGTGTGTAGGCATCTTAAACATGCAGGCTGCTGTTCGAGGATTAGAAATTAGTGATTCAAGGATGGAAAGGGGGCTTCCTGTCTTAACTTGATAAAGATGTTTCACTCCAAATGCATCAACACTTGTGTCAAGTCCTCCCCTTGTAAGCAGATAGAAGGTCTCTTTTGTCATGCTTTGTAACAATGAGTACAATAGTAATAAATAAAATCTTAATTCAATCCTGAATTTATTTCTGTGAGACAGACAATTGTGTTCTACTAAATAATTAGCTCTAAGCTAAACCATATAAACTAAACATAATCTTAACCATTCCAATATTTATTTTAAAAGTTTGTAGCCGGGCGGTGGTGGCACACGCCTTTAATCCCAGCACTAGGGAGGCAGAGCCAGGAGGATCTCTGTGAGTTCGAGGCCAGCCTGTGCTACCAAGTGAGTCCCAGGAAAGGCACAAAGCTACACAGAGAAACCCTGCCTCGAAAAAAAAAAAAAAGTTTGTGTCCCCATTTCTCATCTGTTTTTTTGTGGCAGCATGGGCAAGGGAAAGTTGTCCTCCCCCTAGCCCATCAACCCCTGAGGCAGGTGGAAAGCTGGTCCTGTGGTCTAAGAGTGGGAGAGCAGGCCCTACACCTAGCCTGGGCAACACAATACAGCCAGCCTTGTTGGTGGAGGTGTGAGTGAGCCAGCCCTGAAGTAGCCGCCCCCAAAATCTGCCATATGGCAGCATGGACTAGAGAGAGATGCTCTCCCCCTCCTCCATCAATGCTGAGGCAGGTGGAAGAGCTGTTCCTGACCCCACCCCCACCCCCCAGCTGCAACACTCGGGAGAACAGGCCCTGTATGGCTCCAGGGCAGCACAATAGAGACAACTCTGTTAGCATAGGTATGGGTGAGCTAGGCCTGAAGTTGTGAGCATGGGAGAACTATTCCCATTATTCATCTGTCTTGTGGTGGCATGGTGGGGGAAAAGATGCCCTCCTCACTCCCTCACCCCCCTCACCCTGCCCATCCACACCTGAGGCAGATTGGAGAACTGGCCCTGTGATCATAAGAAAAAGAGAGCTGTCCCTATTCCCCACCCCACCAGCTACACCACTTGGGAGAGAAGGCCCTGAAACTTGCCTGGGAAACACAATAGAGCCAACCTTGTTGGTGGAATTGTAGGTGAGCCAGCCCTGAAGCAGTGTGAGTATGGGAGAGCTATTCCCACTACTTGTCTGTCATGTGGTGGTATGGGAGGGTGAGAGACACCCCTTTTACCCTCTCCCCTTATGGCCTGCAAAAGAGAGGTGCTCTTCACCTAGGATGAGAGGTGCTCCTCACCTAGGCAGCACAGCAAAGCTGCCCCATGGTCAGAGGTGAGGGTGACCCGGCAAAACAAAGATGCCCCCATTAACAATCAGACATGTGGTAGTATGGGCAGAAGACAGATATCCTTCCCCCACCCACCTCCTGCCCATCAATACCTGAGAGAGGTGGAGAAGCTGGCCTTGGGGTCCTAAGAGCAGGAGGGCTATCCCTACCCCTCACCAGCTGCACTACTCAGGAGAGTGGACCCTGTACCTCTCCTGGGCAACACAATAGAGCTGACCCTAATGGTGTAGATGTGGGAGAGCCGACCAGAGGGTTGGAAAGCAAGAGAATTGGCCCTGCCCCTGGATTATTGCTACAAGAGGTGAATTAGCCTGGGCAACGCTGGAGAGCTCATCCTGATGGTGACCAACCAGCTGGCTGACCAACCCTACAGCTCCTCAGGCTGAGATCCAGGGTTATGAGTTGGCCTGCCCCAACATCCACGCCATCTATGATCTGCTGGAGCACATGAAGGGACCTGACCCACAGACCCAAAGCTGCAGGATCTCCACGACATAGAACAACAACAGGATATCCAGGGAGAGTCCTAGCGAGGACCCAGCATTGATAGTGTAGTAGAAAGAGAAGCCTCAAACCAGACCAATGACGTTGCAATGAACACTTGTAAGTAAAGATGTATGAACAAAGGGATTTACGACATGACTCACTGCGTCACACTGCAGCTTCTATAATGAGATTTTTAAATCCCCCCCCCCATTTTTTAATTTTTTTTTCCTTTTTTCTCTTCAGTTTTGTTTTATTTGGAGAGGGGGATGCAGAGGCGGAGGTCAGATTCGCAGGGGCAGGGAAATGAATGGGATCAAGATACATAATAAAGACACATAGAATAAATAGAAAAATAAAGAGAAAAAAAGGTTTGCTCTAGAAAACAAAAGCAGCAGTGACAAGCTATATCACTTACTCTTTCTGAGGCTGTGACAATGCTTGAGAGAACCAAATGAAGACAGAGTTTACTCTGGCCCACAATTTGGGAAGACAGAGCTATCACAGCATGGCAGGAAGGTGGAGAGACAGGATGTGAGGTAGCTAACCACACGGAGTCAGTCAGGAAGCAGAGGCAGGTGAATGATGGTACTCAGTTCATCTCCTCCTCACCCTGTATCAAGAATCTCACACAGGCATGTGTGCAACGTGGTTTAACGCACTTCACTCCCGATCGATCGACCCCCTTCCTACCCTCAACCACCACTTTTTTCTCCCATCTTCATGCGGGTTGTCTGTCTGCGTGCCTCCTCCCCTTCTCCTACTCTCTCCCCCGCCACATAAACCACGGCAGTTCTGCCCACACGGGATAGACTTTCTGCCTCAGTTAAACCTCTCTGGAGATGCCCTCACGAGACACTCACTCTCAGGCATGGGTCTCTGATGTAATTCTAAATCCAGCCGAATTGACAATGATGATCCAAATATTTTATACTTTAAAATAATTTTGAACTTAAACATTTTGAAATACAACATTATTTTTAATTTCCTTTTTTTCTTTTCATTTTTTTCAGACAGGGTTATATGATACAGTCCAGAATGGCCTCAAGTCACAGTCCTCCAACTCCACTTCCTGAGCGCTGGAACTGCACTCACGTGCTACCATGCCTGACAGAAGCATGACATCCTAGTAACAACTACTTAAAGAAACTGAACTACTTAGAAGAAAAGCTGCCTGGCTTGTCAAGCAATTTTTTTTAAATGCAGTTTTTATACTTTTAAAACAACGTGGCCTTCAGTTAATAATGACTACCATTTAAAACAAAACAATGTAAACTTAAAGTACTTAAAATGCCAAAATAAGAAATATGAACTCATATACAATAATAGTTGAGACTTAATTATCCTTTCCCAAGACTATTCAAGCCTTTTTCCCATTCAGATCAGTCTCTCCCTCTGTTTTCACAATAGTTACATCCAAGTTTATTCAAAGCCCTAACTGGAACACAATTTAAAGCCAGCCTCTTATAGTGCCTTGCATGCAGCTTGCAGCCAGTAAAATAAAACAAAACAAACTTTAGTACACTGAACAACCAATTCTCGAGGTCTGGATTTCGGCAGAGCCTGTGTTCCCGGGTAAACGTTGAACATGTATTCTTGAATCAAACTGCTTAGACAACTACTTAGAAGAATGCTCAACACAAATGAAGAACCTGACAAGCATCAGTGTAGATATCACTGTGCTTTGAATATCACCTCCAGAGTGCAAGTTGAACTGAATTGATAATATCAGTTTCCAGAAGGGAGGCCTTGGCCCTTGGCTGCAGCACTGAGTGAGTCATCTGAGCAATTGCGTACAGCCCAACTGTCCTATGCATACGCAAGAGCTCTCTAAATTCAGGAAGCAGTAAGAGGACCCTTGCCAGGTGTACCCTCTGGCAGCATCCAGAACCATAGCTAAACCAATGTCTACTGCTTCTAATTTATTTAGTCAAACAGCAATCTAAGACAGGCTCTTCCAGGTTCTTTGCTATAAAAGGTACTGGAGACGACCCAGAACTCTAAACACACGCACGCACGCACGCACGCACACACGCACGCACTGAATGTTTGCTAGCTGTACCATTTACCTCAGACATCAAACCCAATCAACAATTTCTATTAATTCCAACATATTACTGTGGTACAGATCTGTGGCATTCTTTACACTGACAATAGCATTTTTGTTTGCACTGGACCGGTCTGCTAACTTAGGCCCCCCCCTCCTTCTACACTCAAACACACCACCACCCAATTTGGTTTCCAAACGTTAAGTTGACAAAACTTTTTGACTTTTCCATTCAGAATTCAGTCTTTTCAAATGATTTTCACAGCCTCAAAAAACATGAAGATGCTTGCTTATTCTTTCAGACATGACCTCACACCATTTTTAAGCTTTGATAACAGAGGAATTATTTAGTCCCATTTTTAAGCTTTGGTTACAGAGGAATTATTTAGTCCCCGTCCAAAATGACCCACTGTTCCTCATATAGTTCACAATTTAAGTCTCACTTGGCCATGACTTATTGCAGGAATCCTTTCCCATATCACAAGAACTTCAATGCAAATTCCCTAGATCTATAAGGAACTATAAGTTGATTAAAAGGAGGCAAAAGGGAGCTGGAGGGCTGGCTCAGCATTAAGAAACAGTTGCTCTTGCTGAGGACCCAGATTCAGTTCTCAACATCTACAGAGTAGCCAACAACTGTCTGTAACTCAAGTTCCAGATGCTAAGACACCCTTCTCTGGCCTCCACAGGCACTGTACACATGTGCTGCACAAACACATATGTAGGCAAAACCTTCATACATATTAAAGTAAATTTCTTTTTTAAAAAGATAGAAAGGATTTAATTCATTTCTTTATCACAAGGTTTGGGAAGAAAGAAAGGAAGAAAGGAAGAAAGGAAGAAAGGAAGAAAGGAAGAAAGGAAGAAAGGAAGAAAGGAAGAAAGGAAGAAAGGAAGAAAGGAAGAAAGGAAGAAAGGAAGAAAGGAAGAAAGGAAGAAAGGAAGAAAGGAAGAAAGGAAGAAAGGAAGAAAGGAAGAAAGGAAGAAAGGAA
>CABHPQ010200117.1:0-24254 GCA_902168405.1 Peromyscus aztecus
GTGTGTGTGTGTGTGTGTGTGTGTGTGTGTGTGTGTGTGTGTGTGTGAGAGAGAGAGAGAGAGAGAGAGAGAGAGAGAGAGAGAGAACGCAGGTGTGTGAAGACAACAGAACCCCTGTAGAGGTCAGAGGAGAACCTCAGGGGTGAGTCCCCCTCTTCTGCACTATTTGAGACAGGATCTCTGTGGTTCATGGCTGCACCTAACAGGTGAGGTTGCTTGCAAACCTCAGAAGAGTCTCCTGTTTCTGACTCCCATCTTGCTGGAGGAGTTCTGGGATTACGTATGTGCCGTGCAGTGTGTCCAGCTTTAGGTGGGTTCTAGGTAGCCAAATTCAGGCCATCATGCTGTGCAGCAAATGATTGCTTTACCCACTGTGGTGGTGTGCATGAGAACTGTCCTGCCTAGGCTCACACACTTGAATACCTGATCCCTGTTTGGGGAGGTTCTGGAACCTTTAGGGTGGAGCCTTTCTGAGGAAGTACATCACTGGGGGCAGGCTTTGAGGAGTTCCAGCCTCACCCCACTTTTAGTTTGTTTTCTCTGCTTCTTGTGTGTGGATGGGGATGTGGTCTCTCAGCTTCCTGTGCTGGCCACCTGCTCCTGTGTCTCCCATGCCATTATGGACTCTCCCTCTGGAGTCATAAGCCAAAATGAACTCTTGGCCACAACTTATTTCTGGTCATGGTGTTTTGTTACAGCAGCAAAAAGTAACTAATACAGCCACTGAGCAATCCCTTACAGCCCCTTGTACTCATTTCCAAAGCACTACAGCCTTTAAAGTTTTAATTCTTTACTCAAATTGTCTCTCCAAGGAGCAGTGGATTCCCTGAAGGTTCTTGGAATGAAGCATCCTGGGTAAAGATGGAATGGGCATTATAGAATCTCCATCTTGGTCAATATATGCTGGGATAAGACTCCATGCTACCGTTAATACTTTCACCTGATGTTTGCTGTGCATGAGGTTGAGGGCCAAGGTCAGCGTGCATGACCCCAAGCTGCACGTGAGAGTGGACACCGTGCGGTTTGCTTGCCAAACCTGCCTGAAACAGAGAGGCTGGGCTGCTCTGTGCCATGGTAACTGTCTGGCATAGAGAGGCTGGGCTGCCCTGTGCCATGGTGGCTGTCATCACTGAGGTTAGATATCTGTTTTTATGTCTACCCAGGTCTGAATCCCAGAAGCAACTCAGTCTGTTCCAGGACTGTGTCCCTTCTCTTCCTGTCTGTGGCTATCAGATAGAGCTGACCCCATGGCTGAGCTTGGTCACAGAGGTGACTTTGAGAATGGACACATGACCAGCATCAGCCAATAGGACTCATCCCTTTAATTTTGTGGGAGGGCTCAGGCCTACGGTGCTCCTATGAATTCTATTGGGTTGGATTTGTATTATGCTTTAACATTATGAGTGCTGGCACCAGACTCTGAGGACATATGGGGGAGGCAGGGTGCTGCAGCTCCCCAACTCCTTGGTCCCTGAGGGAGGGTTTTCCCTGTTTCATTTTCTGTGAAGAGATTTCAAGTTTCCAGTGCTTTCAATCCAAGGAATCTGATTGGTTGACACAGTGGACTGGGCCTTCCCACCCTAACCTGTTTAAGACAATCCTCCACAGCTGCCCAGACAGTGCCGACAGCCGCTTACTGAGACGCCTCCCTTCAGAGGTGATTCCAGCTCCTGTCAAGTGGACATTAAAGCTGAGTGTCACAGTGAACCTCTTGCAAAAGCAGAAACTGTCAGAGCTGAAGGACAACCCCGATCCTCCCTGCTGTGGTGGGGATGCGAAAGTCTCCCCCAGGATCACGTGTTTGCACATACAGCTTCCAGCTGTGGACACTGTTTTGGACCAAGGTGCACAGCAAGTCGACGTAGGTCTGTAGACTTGGGGTTTGCAGGTTATAAAGTGGCTCCACTTCTCGCCTTGGCTCTCAGCGTCCTGTTCTAGCTGCATGTGTGGGGTCTCAGCCACAGCTTCTTGCTGCCTTTTCTGGCATGGCGGGTTGCACCCCCAAAGACTGTGAGCCCCATGATAGCTTACTCCCTTAAGTTGCTTCTATTGGAAATTTTGGCCCAGTGATGAGAAAAGAAATCAACAGACTTCATAGGAGAGGGTCTGTAATGGAAACAGAATTTAGGATTTCACCCCTACTTTCTGATAAATTCATTTACGTTTTTCCCTATAATTTTTTGAGATTTATTTATTTTTATTTTATATGTATGGGTATTTTGCCCACATATGTGTATATGCACCATGTGCATACAGTGACCTTGGAGTCCAGAAGAGGGCATCAGATCCCCTGGAACTGGTGTTACAAATGTTGTGAGCCACTACATGGGTGCTGGGAACTGAACTCCAGTTCTCTGCAAGAGCAGCCAGTGCTCTTAACCCCTGAGGCAACTCTTCAACCCCTTCCCTAGAATTTAATAACATGAATTCATACAGCAGGTGCTGTTTGTTTGTTTGTTTATTCTTTTTCCAGTTTTGAGGCTTATTATGCTCTCACTTGGTTTTGTAGCCCCACTTCTTTCTGTTGCTGAGTCCTGTCCTGCTCCACTGTGTGAACATGATACCACTCAGGTGTCTGTTCTCTTGTTGAGGGGCAGATGTACTGATTGGGGCAATGACAAATTAAACCTTTATGAACAATGGTACTTTTCCTAGTCTCTTAATAGCATTTTTCAAAAAGCAGACATTAAAAATGGTGTGTGTGTGTGTGTGTATTGAATTTTTTTCAGTGCTAGGGATTGAACCTGTAGGCAGAGAGATACTTGGTCTTGCTTTTTAAGAATCTTGTCTCTCAATTTTTGTCTTGGAGTATTTAGACATTTACATTAAGTGTGAACACTGCTCAGGTTTGTGTTTAAAACCTGTTATCTTGCTAATGGATCTCTATTTGTCTCAAATATTCTTTGTGCTCCTATTTTGTCTTCTTCTGGGTTATATAGTAAATACATTTTTTTGTAGTCCTTTGAGTTGTTATTTTACTGATTAGGGTATTTAATACTGTTCTTTTACTCATCACCGTCTGTCTTCAAGTGACACTGTACTGCTTCACATACAGAACAAAAACCTTAGTTACACCTTTCTATTGTCCCTTCATAGTAAAAATCACAGTAGCCATGTGTTTGATTTATGTGGGTTTGGTAAACCTCAGAGAATACTGGCATTATTTTTGCTGGTAGAGCATTTGTCTTTTAAAGAGAGGCAACCATAAAGGACAGTTCTTACACATCTCCTCAGTAGTCACGTTCTCAGCTCCCCGACCACATTCCTTTGTGCAGTTTTACATTTTCATCTTGCGTCATCTCTGTCTCATGGTGTGAGACTTCCTTAAAAGTTCTACTGTGGAGCAGCAATGCTGAGTCCGTAGATGCTCAACTTTGTGTGGCTGAGAAAGAACTTTCAGTCATTTTGGAATTTATGTTTTCCTGGGCATGACATTCTTAATGGCTCTACCAGGTCCCTGTGGCGTTTCTCTCTGTTGTTACTCTGTTATGCTGGCGTGTATGGTGAGTCTTTTGCCTCTGGCTACTTCTAGGTTTGTTTGTTTATTTGTTTGTTATTTTTATTATGGCAGGATAGGTATGTGTGCATGTACCGCACACTCAGGTAGCGATCAGAGGACAACCAGCAGGAATCAGTTCTCTCCTTCTCCCATGTGGGTTCCAGGGCTTGAACCCAGGTCATTAGGCTTGGCGCAAGCACCCTCCCCGGGAGCCATTTCATTGGCCCGTTTCAGGCCTTGTGTCTGTGTGCTGGCCTAAGCAGTTGTGTTGTGTGTTGGGTTAGTTTTCTTTATACCTCTCATGCTTTGTGGTCTCCACCTGGTTGAAAACTCCCATGCTGTCCATCATCTCTCTAAATCCATTTCCCTTCTTTTCTGTTTCCTTATCTGCAGGAACTCTAATGAGCTCTACTTCCGGCCTCTTGGAGTCGATCACAGCTTACTGTTGCCTGCTCAGTTCCTTCTATGGCTGTGCGTTGATGCATCGTCTCCTGCAGTATAATCCCTTGTGAACGCCATCCAGTGCTCTTCACAGCAACCTCTGAAGCTTTCATCTGAAGGGGAAATTTCTTGAAGAAACCTATGTTTCACATCCCAACTAAACACTTCCAATAAAAATGCACATTTATTTATCCATCTCTGTAATAAGTCATTTGTCTTGGAACACACAGGATCGGAGATGAAAACATCCATGAATCCAGACTGCAGCCTGCGAATGCCATGGTTTGGGTAATTGTAATGTCCACGTCACCCTGCATTCTCTTGGCCATTGACTCTGCAACCATCCACTGCTCAGCAATTTATCCCCAGCAAGAGGAAAGTTCAAAGACTGATCCTCTAGTGACAAGGCTCTCGTGTGTTCTGCTCTCAAACATGTAAGTTTCCACTTTTCAGTCTCATCAGTCCACAAGAATAGGCGTCGCCATTCATGGACCATGTGACGTGTGCCTCGTTTAACAAGCTCTGAATGTGTTCGTGCATTCATCTCCAAAACAGCCTATGGGTAGCCAAGTGTGGTGCATGCCTGTCACCCCAGCAGTTGATGGGGGCAGAGGAGGATGAAGAGTTCAGGGTCAGCGTTGACTACCTAGCAAACTTGAGGTCAGGCTTAAGCTACATGAAACTGTCTTTCAAAACAGCAGCAACACCACACTATGGTTCTGTAAAGAAACACAACTATTTTATGAGTTTATATATTAAAAGAGGATTATCAGCCTGGCTCTCAGGATGTAGTCCAGGTAGTCCAACAGTGGCTGTCTCACATGGGAGAGGCTGAGGACCTGGTAGTTGTTTGGTACATGGTCCATGAGGCTGGAGTCTCAGCAGTCCCAATCTGGCGCTGGAGCCCTGGAGGACTCCCAGAGAGCTCTGGACTTCAGTCTGCGTGGGAATCCTGAAGAACGTAGTTCCAGTATCTGTGAAGGAATGACACCACAATGGGATAGACCAACTCGCCAGCCAGTGAGGGCAAGCAAGCAAAAAGCAAAAGCTACCTTCTGGAAAATACCTTCAAGCACAAACCAGTGGCTGCTGTTACGAGCCTCTGTCTATCGACGGGCTGACACAAGCCGTTGGTGTCTGGAGTCTACATAGTTGAACCTGACATGGGGTTTGAAGTGAGGGTCATGCGGGATCCGAGTTTTGAAGGTCAGCTTTCTTCTTCTTTGTTAGCAGCCACTGACAAAGCAGTGTGTTAAGTAGGGCAGCTACTTAAGTTCTCAGCAGAAAAGATTTATTCTCCCCCACGTAATTTCACTGTTAGTCAGCATTCCGGCGCCAGCATTAGGCTGTAGCAATCTAGGGGGATTTTTAGATTTTTCGAGAGAATGAATCATGGAGGGGAAGCTCCTGGGTAAAGCCGGAGTTGTGCTGTTTATGTTTTGAGAAATGTTGATCACACTGCAGTCAAGTTGGACCCCTGTGTTCATAACAAAGAGGGAACAAGAGGGAAGGGGCTGCTTTTGTGTGGGTTGAATCTCTCTTAATAAGGAATAATGGGCATCAACCCCTAGTTATTCAGCAAGCCAATTAAATTAAATTAGCTCAGTCGGGAAACAAAGCCGAAATCCTTCGGCTTCTCCATTTATGCCGCGGACTCCTTGGCAGTCACACTCCAGGACAGAGGGGCAGTCATGCCGGTGGGAGGGGCAGTCACTTGACCGGTTCCCTCTCCCCAGGGTAAACACTCCAAGAGTCCTCCCCTCACTGAGGTGACTATAGAGAACCTTTCTCTTCTTTACAGTCACAACCAAACAAGTAGAATTAGCAGCTTGGTGTCTCTCCCACGGCAGGTGAACGTTACAGTTTGAGTCTGTATGGTATTAACCAACCACCCTGTTCTAGTGTGCCCTTGTGGCTGTGACTGACACCATGACCAAAAGCAACCTGGGAAGGAAAGAGTTGGTTCCGGTCTGTAACTCTCAGGTCACACTCCATCACTGAGGGAAGTCAGGACAGGAACTCAGTCAGGGCAGGATTCTGAGGTAGGAGCTGATGCATATGCCATGGAGGGGTGCTGCTTACTGGCTTGCTCGCCATGGCTTGCTCAGTCTGCTTTCTAAAACACACCAGGACCACCTGCTTAAGGGTGGCCCTGCCTACAGTGGCGGGGCCCTCCCACATCAATCATCAGTCAAGAAAATGTTCCACAGGCTTGCCTATCGGCCAGTCTGATGCGAGAACTTTCTCAGTTGGGGTTCCCTCTTGTACGATGACTCCAGCTTGTGTCAGGTTGACAAAAAACAACCAACACTGCTTCCCTTGGGAATTTCCTACCACTCAGCGTATTTGAGGCCTAACAGGGATGGGCCATGCCAGGCCAGTAAAGAATACCAGCTTCAGAGAGAGGTGTTGGGTCAAGAGTTTTTCTTTCTGGGAGCCTCCAAGATCCAGTTATGGGTTTGTGCAAACCCTGTGGCCTCATATGATAATGCTCTTTCCCACTATTATTGTTAGGAGACATTAAATCAGTCAGATTCATGAGCAACAAGAGGTCAATGTCTGATTGAAATTCATAAGGTCAAAAAGGAAACTAAAAATCAATTTATAAGATATGAAGATTTAGGCTCAAGCTATATCCACAAGCCATAAAATTTCACATCCATAAATGTAAGAAAATCAGTTATTAAACTTGAGGGGCGAAAGAAGACTTATTAAGTTTTACACACACATAAGGCGGCTAACACATAATTTTAGCAGACATTACTGAGATCCTGTGTGTAATATAAGCGATGATGGGCTAAAATGCTAAATGGTTTAGCACTAAATTATTAAGTGATGTATCCCCGAGGTATTAAACAGATCTCGAGGCAGAGCAGGTGCCTCTCTAGCGAGGCAGGAGCACGGGTTTAAGTGCATATTGATAACAAATGCACTTCACAAGGAAAATACTCTCGGCAATATTTCTGCTGCAGGAAAGTCTGGTGTCACGATGACTAAATGCTTCTTCTTGACAAAGAAATGTTCATCTCTCCCACCCCCTGTTTTTAAAGGGAAAAAAATTAATCGTGTTAAATGTTGGTCCCTATGGTGCAGAAAGGGAACTCTGGTGGGATTTGGGTATTTCCCTGTCTCTCTCCTTTCGACATCTCTACATGCCTGAAATAGAATCCGGGGTTAAAAATGATCAGCTACACCAGCAAAGCACAGTTCGTGTGGCAAATGAACCGCTGATTTTGCCGGGATAGATGGGTGCAGGGAAGACTCTGGGGTGGATGGGTGCAGGGAAGACTCTGGGGTGGATGGGTGCAGGGAAGACTCTAGGGTGGCAAACTTTGCATAAAAATTACGGCTGCAGTCACAGCACCTTTAACACATTCTCTTTGCCCCCTCCCCCCCCCTGCCACCCATTTCCACTTTTGTTCTGGTGAGAAAAGGGAAGCCAGGGCCAGTGAGCTGGCTCAGTGGCTAAGAGATCCAGTTGCCAAGCCTGACAACCTGAGTTCAGTATTTGGGATCCACATAGTGAAAGTAGAGAACTGAATCCCTGAAACTGTCTTCTGATCTACACACACACACACACACACACACACACACACACACACACACACACAGATGTAATAAAACATAAACAGAGAAGTGGAAAGCCAAAGAAGCCTGAAGGTTTGCATCGTCATTAGAGGTTCAGATTGACAGTCACAAGGATGTTTGCAGGTGAACTGAGGCCAGTTTTCTTGGTCACCTCAAAGATTTATTATTTCAAAAACTTGTGTGTGTGTGTGTGTGTGTGTGTGTGTGTACACATGTGTGTGCAGGGGCTTTTGGAGGCCAGAAAAGGGCATCTGATGCCCTGGAGCTAGAATTATAGGTGGTTGTGGGGCTCCACTTGGATGCTGGGAACTGAACTCAGGTCCTCTGCAAGACCATCTAGCGCTCTTAACTGCTGGGCCATCTCTCCAACCCCTGTTGGTTATTTTAGAACTCATGGGTGTGGAACATAATTTGCACACAGAGCTCTGGCATGCATGTATGTGGGTAACACTTCACAGGTCACATCTGTGAAATGCAGAGGTGGCAAAATCTAGGGAGTACAATCCAAGAGTTTGATGCTAAAATGCCCAGGTGTTCCTTGAGAAGGAACCAATGCTAGAATTTATCAGTTGTAATATAGGACTGATTAATTTAACATCATCTCCGATATTACTTTATGAAATGATTCTCAGGCTATGGTCCAAAAGATGATTGGAATTTTTCATGACCTGGGCAGAAACTAATCTTTTTTTTTTTTACTTTGTGGAGAAAAAAAATGATCCACCAGATAGAATTTTGCTCATTTATTTTCCATCTTTTAATTTTTTTCTCTAACTGCCCGAGAGGGCTAATAGGTAACTCAGTGGATAAACAGAATCTAGTGATAGTGATGAAAATAGCCATGGAAGACCTTATTCAGTTTGATAAACACATCTTAGGAGTGAAAGTGTATTTATTGTCTCCCCACAGTAATTGAGTTGTGATTTGGGTAGAATTTTATAAGGTACGTATCACTGTGCATTGCTGTAGCACCTTGGGTTTCCACAGCCTCCGGGTGACTTCGAGAGGCTGGGACAACATTGGTCATGCTGGGAGATTGAACCACATATCATTTGTTTGGCGGTTTTATTTATATAACCAAGGGCAGGACTGGATATGGCCTCAGGTGCGGCTGTTTCCTGTCCCTCTGGTGATACCGTGGGGCTTTCTTTTCCTTCATTATTTTGGTACTCTGGGGGGTTTATTGTTTGGGGGTATATGAAGCTGTTGGTATTGGTAATTCATGCCATGTCTTAGGTGAGGGTTTCAGACTCTCTGGGATGGCTTTCTATGCAGTCCTGAGAATGTTTCCGATTGGTTCTGCCTGGCTCATCTGCCCAACTGTGAACCAATCACTGTGTTTATAGTAAGGCATTTTGACTGGACAGACTGGATCTCTTGACTGGGTGTGTAGACTGAAGGGGGAAGGAAGTTCCTGAAGAAGAGGAAATGGCTCTTCCTGAGAGGAGAGGACATAGACATCGACTCAGGGTCAGAAAGGGCACCAATGGAGAGACCAGGAATCTACCCTGCAAGGCTGACTTTACTTATTCAATTCTTCAACTAGGGTTTGGCATGAGGAAACACTCCAGTGAACGAATGCATGCATGCATGAATGAATGATGTACTCAAATGGACCATGGGAATTCAGAATTAGGTAGCAAATATCATTAATATATTGGAAATGGAGTAGTGGGTTTAAAAATGCCCTCTTTAGCACATTCCTCTTAGAGAAGGCCGTCTGTTCTCCCCATCCCGTCTGACTTGGGGACAGGACCTGTTTTGACATATGCTAGTCTCTCTGACACCGTTGCAACAAACCCAAGGGCAGCTGGGGGACAAGGAACCTATGGAAGACCCTGAAGCTTCTCAGCTCACCTCAGTTGTGGCCCCAGACCTCTGTGAACCCCCAATATTGTCAAGCAAGCCTGGGACAGACAGCAGGGGCCACAGCCTCTCATTTACAGGCTCACAAACTAAATAAATCTTAAACGACTTAAATTCACAGTGTAGACAAGAGTGACCTTGAATTCTCTTACTTTTACCTCCCTGGGGCTGGAATGTGAGGCACCCAGCTTTTGTGATGCTGAGGACCTAAACCCACACCAGGCAAGCATTCTACCAACTGAGCTATCCAACCCACTGAGTTTTTTCTGGGGGGGGAGGGGGTTATGATAGAGAAGCACACAGGTTGTTATCAGAAAGGAAAGACTGCCAGAGTCCAATCCCCCTGGCGACAATTCGTTCCTTGTTATTGGTCTCATTTTCATAGCCAGGAGGTTTAAACTCTCCAAGTTCATGCCTGGGTTTTCCGTTCCCCTGGCCTGCAAATATATGCTCAACATTTGCATTTTGATCAGCCTGTCTGCATCTCCCCGCCAGATCTTCCACAGAGGAGGAATGGGGGAACCTCGTAATAACCTCGTGACTTTAGTGTCACATATATATCTCAGTTAACGCCAACACGATTGTTTTTGCTGACGTAACCTGAGCTAAAAATTTTCACAGCTGAGGATTGATCATTCCTGTAATGGAGAGCTGAAGGAAATACGGGTCCCCTGCTGCCTTTCAGAAGTCAAAGCAGACAGGAGACAGGATTGAGGTAAATAGAAAACAAAAAAAAACCAAAATAAACAAAAAAACCCCAAACTAGAACATGTTCTATTTTAGGAGACACCATCTTAATTTTTGTTTTCCCTTAAAAAGAGAAACTATTATTGCTTTGGAGTTTCTTTTATAAAAAATATCAATAAAATTGTTTGGGAGTTAAAAAAAATACATGTTTCTTGGATATGACTTTCAGGTGAAGTTTCATGAAATTGCTCTGTAGTCTGTGTGCATTTTTACAATAGTCTCGTATAAATTATGTCACACCGCATTATAAATTGTTATTAAAATGATCTGTAGTGTAACTAGCAGAGAACTTAAACATAACTGTAAAAAGGGAAATAAAAATCTATTAATGCAATAAACCTACTTAATAAAAGTTACTTTCGTATTCAAAAACAAAATATTAAGGCGTGCTTCAGATCTGAAAGTCAAAAATGAAGGAATAAATTAGCGGAGGTTAAGAGCCTTGCCGCAGCTGGCTAACAAAACTCCCGGGGATTATAAAATTTCATGCTCTCGTAATAAAAAGGATAAAGGATCGGCTAGAAGACCACTAAAAAGTTCAAATAAATGAACATAAGAGAGAAGAGAAAGTCTGACATGATGGAGCCCGCTAATGTGTAAAGACTGAAGAGACAGTATTAACGTGTTGGAGTCCGGAATTAAATGCAAAATGAATTCGGGGAGGAGATTAATAGAAAATTATAAAGGTAAATGAGTTCGCTTTCAGGGTTTCAGAAAACTTCAGCTATCTCATTATTTTTCTTAGCACTTAAGGAGAAGCAGAGAAAGACAAATTAAAACCGGGCATAAGCCATATTGGAGTGAGTGGGAGAGCCGATTGCTTGCTAACCCCATACCCGCCCCTCCCCATATTCCCTATACTTGACCTTCAGTTGTTAAGTACCACATGACAGCCCCCAATAAAGTAAATCCTCCCATGATCCTTTGCGGCAAAATGGGACCATGAATCTAAGTTTTTGTTCGATTATGTGGGAAATGTATCTAAAAGGAGGGGGTGGGTGTTTCTTTTTCTCCCCCTCCATCCTTCCTCAGAGCTTGAATATGTTTTTGACAGCAGATATTCCAGCAACACTTTTGGACCAGGAGGTAGTCCCAGGAATGACAAAGAATGGAGGAACAACAGGATGAAAGAAACCCAGTGTTTCTTAAAAAACCCCACCCAGTGTGATTTTGGGTTTCTTGTCCTCAGAGTCAAAGCAGATGTTACCGGAGTGACTTCTGTGTCTAGGACAGCGGTGACACTCATCAGCTTTAGTGTTAGAGGCAAGGTTGTGGTGGGGATGCTGAGGGTGTGACCCATCTAGGAATTGGTGCTGATGCCAGAGATAAGTCATTGCAAGACAAGGTCCATTCCAAGTAAAATTCAGCACATGAGGTCTGCAGAGGGTGAGGAGACAGCTCAGTCGGTGAAGGATCTACCTTGTGAGCATAACTGACGGAACTGAGATCCTCAGAACCCAGGTGAAAAAGCCAGGCATGGTGGCACGTGCTTGTAATCCTCGCACTGGGGGGTTAGAGATAAGAGGACCCCTGGGGTTCACTGGCCAGCCTGCCTAGCCTACTTGGGGAGCTCCGAGCCCATGAGAGACCACAGATCACAGGCGTGCAACACCACACTGTTTTATTTGATGCTGGGATCCAGGACTTGGCACATGAAATGCAGTACTTTACCCTTGAACTCCTGGCGACCTCTCACCCCACTGCTATTGATTTCCTCTTCCTGTCTGTGTGCCACAACAGTAGGGAGGGCACTTGGTACTTGTTTGCTCTTCAGGAAACGCCCCCACCCTGGCCATAGAAGGTGCCCTTTGCCCTCAGTCCAGACTGAGTTTCCTTCATTGTGAACAACCTGCTGATACAGGGAAGTGCTTCCAGAATGATCAGTGGTGTGCTCGCAAATAACGACACCGAGACTTAGTATTAATTATGAAAGCTCGGCCTTAGCTTAGGCTTGTTCCTAACTAGTTCTTATAACTTAACTCGTATCTTTTAATCTATGTTCTTTTACATGGCTTGGTTACCTTTACTCTGACTGCCCATCCTGCTTCCTCGGCATCTGGCTGGCAACTCCACCTTTATCCTTCCCAGCATTCTCGGTCTGCCTGGAAGTCCCACCTACCTCTCCTGCTTAGCTATTGGCCATTCAGGTTCTTATTACACCAATCACAGCAATCCATCTTCACAGTGTACAAATATCCCACAACACAGTAGTATAAGTTCCCCTAGAACCCTTTGGGGGAGAGAATCTTCTAGACTTTCCTTTCTTATGTTTTCCAGTAAGTTCCCCCAGCATGCATGCCCCCCACCCCAGAACTGCCACTTTTCCTGTGGGTTCTCAGGTGCACCCTTGTTTGATAACACCTCCCTTTGCACATACCAGGCAGCTTTCTAGTTCCTCCCTTCCATCCTTCCACAGTGTTTATTCTCTGCACTGTTAGTTGTGTCCCGGGTCCTAGGAATACAACAGTGAATAAAAGCCACAGAAACGGCTTTATTCCTGGCTCTGTCAGCTTGCTGGTTCCTAACACACCCTTGTGGAACCGTTGGTTGCTAAGGCTAAATGGTGTACTAGGCTGATCAGGGTTGTTCGACTGGACTCAGATTTTATGTGATTCCCGCTTCTGTTCTCATAGACCTAGACGTGCTTGTGAAATTAACAGTGACTAGAGGCAACAGAGTGGACAGGAGCAACAGAGGCGCTGGAATTGAAGGTCAGTAGGAGACGGGAAAAGATGAGTTTTGATTGGAGACTAGACTTTCTCAATAAATACGAATGATGACTTGGCTATGTCTAAGTTCTGGAAGAAAAACTGTTTGGTAAACACAGTCAGGGAAGAAACAATATTTTAAATTAGAAAGAAATGAACAGGCTGGGTGGAAGGTGGAAGTTCATGAAAGACGTGTCCTTTACTCGCACCAGGCTCCAGCTCCTTCAGGCTTCCAACACGGACTGAAGGCCAGGAACTCTCCAGGCATCCTCCAGGTCTGCAGAGCAAGGTTGAAACTGCTCAGGTGTCCAGTCTTGTGACCTGAACATCTCCTGGGGTTCCAGCTGCTCTAGTGTGAAGACAGCCGTCACCAGGTCGTCATGAACAACCCAGACTGTGTCAGGGTTGCCCATCTAGCAATCTGTCTCTCACACATTGTCTTTCTGCTGGTTCCTACCGTGTTCTGCATCCCAGCGCCTCAGGCCTATCGGGGAGCAGCTCTGGTGAATGGCAGTGTGCACACTTGACCCTGAGGATGCCGCACCTACCTTCACGGCCAGCTGGAAGCAGAAACCCCATCTTTCTCTTCCTTTATTTGATTTTTTTCCTTCTCTATTTTTGCTGTACTGGAGATTTAGGCAAGTGCTCAGCCCCTGAGCCGCATCCCAGCCTCCCATCATGCATTTCTCTAGTCACTGTGTCCAGCCATGAACTTGGCATGTCACAGTCCCTTTAGTAACCATTAGTTGGGTTGAACCAATCTTTACTCCATGTACCTCCCCAGACCTCTCACGATTTATTGGTAAAAAATTCACCCTTAATTAGTGAAAAAAAAACTGCCTGTGAATTGATAAATTATTCACCTTATAAAGCCCTCTGAGCTCTTCAAGTCCACTGTAAATAATTTACATTCCGACTCGTGTGGTTTCCAATTTGTTTATTAATGTTATCCTGTAGAGAGAAAACAAACTAAGTGAATCCACACTAACTCACTTTGCAGATCATTTAGAAGAAGATAAAAGATGCTTACTTTCTTGTGTGAAGATGTTGAGGTCCAGTTTTTCCTGTTAGTAAGCAAAGACTTCCCCGGAACAGAGCTGCGGCATTCTCTCCAACACCATTTACTGAATCCCTGCTATACACACTGTAAGGAGTAATACCTGAAGCTCTAGGGCTTGGTGTATCCTCTCTACACCTGTGGTGGTTTGAATGAGATGCCCTCACTTACGTTTTGGACAGCTGAATACTTGGTACCCAGTTGATGGCATTGTTTGGGGAGATTTAGGAGGTATGACCTTGCTGGAGGAAGTATGTCACCAGGGGGTGGGATGTGGGGTGGGGTGGGCTGGGCTTTGAGGTTTCAAAAACTGTGCACTGTTTCCAGCACATTCTTTTTGCTTCCTGTTTGCGGTTTGATATGTGAACTCTTCAGGCACCTGCCACCTGCTACCTCTACTTGGCCGCCATGGACTCTTATCCCTCTGGAACCATAAGCCAAGTAAACTTCTCTAAGTTGCCTTGGTCATGGGACCTCTGAGAGCACAGGGAGCAGGAAGCAGGGAGGGCCTGGGGTGTTGAGGAAGCCTCTACTCATCTCCCAGACAGCTCTGGTCACAGCCATATCCCAGACTTTGATAAGGCCTGCACTCATGACGTTAAAATTGGAGTCTAGGGCTGGTGAGAGAGTCAGTGGGTAAAGTCACTTGTCATGCATGATGACCTGAGTTGGATCCCCAGAGTCCACATAAAAAGTCAGATGTGGTGGCACATATCTGCAATACCAAGACTCCTGAGTGTGATGGGAGGTGTGGACGGGAGGGTCTCCCAGAAGCTTGCAGGTCAGACAGTGTGGAGTACTGCCTGATAAAAACAGCAAGAGAGACCCTGCCTCAAACACAAGAAGAAAAGGGTTGCCAGTGGATGCTAACATCAGTAGGCATAATTCAGTGAGAATCAGGTTGTCTGTGTAGTCTCAGTCCAAAAGGGGACACCAGGAGATGCCAACTATGTAGAAAGGAGGCAAGTGGAACTGTACAGAAACTGCTGATGTTGCTACCTTCATCACAGTCCAGTCAGCAGTCCATACCTTGTCCTGATTCCGTGTACAGCTGAGCTGAGGCTGATACCGCTCACTCTGCTCTAAATGCAGCCCTTCCGACCAATCACTGAAACCTCCAGCAGACCCGGACTAAGAGATGTTTTACAAAAAAGCTGGGTGGTCCTCCCCAAACACATCACGGTCACAATAGACAAAGATGGACCAGGGACCAGAAAGGCAGAAGCTAAGGGGGTCTGACCATGGCAAGGGTGATAGACCAAACCTTGGACCCGGAAGTGGATGCTGATGGTTGCTTGTTAATGCTTGAGTAAGATCTGTCAATTATTTAACCATTATTATTTTGATTTTGAAGCCTGCCTTTAAACCTGCTTATTTTCATTTGATGCGTAGGTGTGTTTGCCTGCATGTATGTCTGTGCACCATGTATGTGCAGTGCCCGTAGAGGCCAGAAGAGGGCATCAGATCCGTTAGATCTGGAGTTACAGACCAGTGTGAGCTGCCGTGTGGGTGCTGGGAACTGAACCTGGATCCTCTGGAAGAGCAGCCAGTGCTCTTAACCGCTGAGCTATCTCTCCATCCCCTAATTCCTGCTTTTCCTCAGTGGACAGTGAGTCTGAGGATGTGGCTTAGTGGGGAGAGCAGATTCCTTAGAATGCTCCAGCCCTGGCCACTGTGTAACTAGGTGTGATCACTCACACCTGTAATCTCATCAGGGAGGTGGAGGCAGGAGGATCAGAAGTTCAAGAACATATTCAGTTATGGATTCCAGGTCAGCCTAGGATTCATGAGACTCCGACTCACAAATGCAGCCACAGCCACACTAAATAGTAACTGAGCTGTGAGTGCTGGTTTTGTGGAGTAACATTTGGGGGAAAATTGGGGAGGTTCATGACTTTTGAAACTTTTCTCCTGTCAGTTTGAAATTATCTCATCGTGAAAAATTAAGGAAAACAGATCCTAAAACTTCACTTAACCCCCTAGTTCAAAGGTCCTCACATAGGGGTTGCCCTTCCCCTGGGAGCTGAAATTTGGTAACGGCTGGGGACAGTTTTGCCTGTCTCAGCTAGGGGCTAGGTGTGACTGGCCCCTGGAGGGACACCGTAAGCTTCCCACAGTGCGTAGGGCGCACCCACAATGAAATGCGTGTGGCCCCAATCTCACCCCTGGTTTGACTGGGAGACTGTTCTAGGGCAGCTCAGTTTGAAATCTGTGGAATCAAGGGATGTCAAGAGGAACTAGGAGTTATGCAGATGCGTCGCACAGCCTGCATGTGAGTGTCTAAACTGCACCGGAATGCGAGTTTTGGCTTCCTGTCTCGTTTCACACTGTGGAGTCTGTGAGTTCACGGGCAGCATCGACTCAGGGTTAGAGGCACCTGGTGGGGAGTTTTGTGATGGCACACAGGCAGTTGAGAGGCCATCATTAGCAAACTATTTCCTTTCTCTCCGCTGGTCTGAGGCAGGCACACTCATCTGACCATTTCTAATGAGATATAGGATATTGCCGCGTGGAGGGGGCTTGCTGTCAAACACTGCCTGGTGGGCTGAGGGAAGAACCAATCCTTCATTAATTAACCTTCACTTTCTATGTAGATTCACTCATTGAGATGCAGGTAATTAAACCAAGGTCATTTCAAGGATGGACAGGAAAAAAACAGCCATTGGAAAGAGGAAGAATTTTTGGGTAGAGGGTTTGGGATTCTATTTTTATCGCTGGGCAGAATTGTGGAATCA
The DNA here is from genome assembly GCA_902168405.1 of Peromyscus aztecus. Classification (NCBI taxonomy): domain Eukaryota; kingdom Metazoa; phylum Chordata; class Mammalia; order Rodentia; family Cricetidae; genus Peromyscus; species Peromyscus aztecus. The sequence goes on from CABHPQ010200117.1 coordinate 16,642, forward strand.
TCTTTTCTTCACTTGTAACTTTTTTTTTTTTTTAAAGTGAGAGAGTGTTACGTTCACCTTAGAACCAAATCTCAGGAAAATTTTAAAGGTTTATTAGGCTAGTTATATCATGTGGGCTTCAGAAATAAATGTTGAGAGAAAAAGTTAATTTAAGGGATATTCACGATGCAAAGGAAAGAATACAGAATTATGCTGGGGACAGGAAAGCATTTTGAGGGGCCAGGAGGATGGGTTTTATTTCTATTTATTTATTTATTTTTAAATTTTATTACGTGTGTGTGTGTGCGTGTGTGTGTGTGCGTGTGCGTGTGTGTGTGTGTGTGTGTGTGTGTGTGTGTGTGTGTGTGTGTCCTGGTGCATGCTTTTAGAGGTCAGTTGGCAATTTTCATGGGCTCAGTCTCTCCTTCCACAGTGGAACCTGGGGATCAAACTTGGGTCACCAGGCTTCTGTGACAAGTGCCTTTATTTTCTGAGTCCCTTCGCTGGTGCCAGGAGCAGTTTTAAACGACTGTGGTCTCCTAGTTGGAGTTCTGTGTCTCTTGGCTTTTGTTACTCTGGGGTGAGACAGTGTAGAACACGGATTTGGAGGCGCGCACAAGTGAACGATGGAGGAGTTTACAGTGTGTCATGAACACAGCTAGGAACACTAGTTCACTCACTGTCTTGGGCCTTAATCGCATCTGCTAAATGGGTCCAATGCCAGTCCCTACTCCCAGGGTTGTCAATAGGAAACTACCAGGGAGGAACCCATCCTCAGGGTGTTTACCGGGAAGCAGCCGCCCATTAAGTAAAACTCACAACGAGCCAGGCACTGCTGCAGGGGTTTCTTTATTGCCGTCACCTTTCTGAGTCAGGAAGTGTGGTTGCTGTTCTTGTGTCGGAGACACAGAGACGACAAGTGAGTTTCATCAGTCACACAGCCATTAGGTAGGGAGTCGGAAGTTGAACCCACCAGTCTGCGCAATCCCAGAGAACTGTGGGCTCTTAGTTCACCTCATATGGCGATTTCAGTACGTGATTAAAGCCCACACACCGTGGGATGTTTTCCTGGTAAAACAAGTGAGTCTTGGGTTGTGGAAGTAATGGCCCTTTGAAGCTCACCAGTGGTGTGTTGTCAAGTGTTCTAGCCACTGAGAAGTGCCACCTAGTGGGCAGATGAGGGATGACAAGATAGCCTCCTCTGCTCTTGAGACAAGGTGGATTCTGTCTCAGAATTTGCGTTATAAAGCAAAAATGTAAAAGGCGAAAGATTTAGAAACCAGAGTATGTGTGTGACGTTTCATAGTATCAAAACCACTTCCCAGTTCTGACAGGAACGTATTGAGAACTGAAATGCTACATTAAAGTTACAGTATTACAATGGAAGCCAGATCCATCTAACTTGTTAGTGTCCCTTAGAGGAGAAGTATGAATCTCTTGGCTCATCCTGCCGAGCACTTTGCTTCAGTCATAACGACGAAATGCTTAATTTGTTAAACATATACAGAATCAGAAGCGGAGCCATTCGGTATCTCTAATATCGCTAGCAGTTATTAAAGTCAGTTTTTATCTGTTTAAACAGGTCATTAAAAAAAAAAGTGGCTTCGGAGGAAAAGGGCTGTGTCCTTTCCCTGCAATGTTTAACACACGCTCCAATTTCTGATTAAGAGGCAATGGAAGTCAGAAGCATGAACAGCTTAGCAGGCAGAAATCAACTCCTGGCCTGGCTTCCGGCGTTTGTATCGTTGCTAAGGCCGAGCAACATGCAAGTCACAAAAAATCTCTTCATCTGTTGACACATCAACTATTTAAGTCACAGGTCTTGATACCCGACTCCTCTAGGTGTTTCTAAAGATTCTGGACTTTTCCCCTGACCTCTTCCCAACTATGTGAGTGCTGAGGACATGTGTCTCATTCACTGAAATTTTGTTTCTCTGATTTGACTTTTTTTTTCTTTTTCTTTTTCCATGTAACATCCATTCCATCAGAAGATAGAAGCCAGGGAACTTTGGACAGTGCCTCTGACTCTTAGGGAGCAAAGTGAATTCCTCACCTTAGAGAAAGAACACTATCTTAATCCTTTAAAAATCAGTTATTTTTATTTTCTATGTGTTATGAGTGTTTGCCGGCACGTATGTACATGCACCACATAGGTTCAGTGCCTACAGAGGTCAGAAGGGTGTCAGAGCCCCCAGAACTGGAGTCACAGAGAATTGTGAGCTGCCATGTGTGTGCTGAGAATTGCCCCTCCATCCTCCACAGGAGCAACAGGTGCTCTTAACTGCTGAGCCATCTCTCCAGTCCCACTACGTTCTTCTTTTAAAAATTGGTTTTGCTAACCTAAAAATGACCAAGAGTGCTCCAGTGTTCTGTCTGCATGTGTCCCTGCAGGCCAGAAGAGGGCACCAGATCTCATTACAGATGGTTGTGAGCCACCATGTGGTTGCTGGGAATTGAACTCAGGACCTCTGGAAGAACAGCCAGTGCTCTTAACCTCTGAGCCACCTCTCCAGCCCCATAAGCTTTTTATTTCTCATTCATGTTCATCACTTTTCACTTCTGTGATAAGTATCTAGTAGACATTGGCCAGGTGTGGTGGCACATGCTTTTAATCCCAGCACTTAGGAAGCAGAGGCAGGTGAGCCACTGTGAGTTCAAGCCCAGCCTGGTCTACACAGTGAGTTCTGGGCCAGCCAGGGCTACGAAGTGAGACTTTCTCTAACAAAACCAAACCAAACTAGCAAAATGTATTAGAGCTGGTGATTTTAGACCCTCCAGTGAAAGTCAGCGACCCATTGCTTTGTTAGGTGAATGACTGACAGAAATCCCCCTTCCTATGGACTGTCTTTCCGTTATTGTTTCTTTGCTTTGAAGAAGTTTTATTTTTTTCCCTGCTTTGACACAGGATCTTAGTATGGAACACATGATGGCTTTGAATTTACAAATCCTCCTGCCTCAGCCTCCAGAGTGTTTGTTTACAGGTGTGTCTTAGCACATTTGGCTACTACAGTAGTTTTTTGAATCAATGACATCCCATTTGTCAATGAAAACACTTGAATTATGTGTGTGTGTTCCCACCATATGGCCTCTGAGATCAAACCCAGACCATCAGGCTTGGTGGCAGGCCCCTGTACCCACCGAGTCATCTCTTCTATTTAGAAAGACAATGCCTAGATCTTGAAGTGTCTCCACCATGTTTTCCTCCTGTGGTTTCAAAGCTCCTGCCTCTGTTTCCAGCTGATTTTTGCACATGGTGAGAGATAAGAATCCAGTTTTTATTTTCACATGGGACTGTCCAGTTTTTCCAGCGCCATTTACTAAAGAGGTTCGTTTTCTCCTTAGAATGTCTATTTTTGGTACCTTTGTTGAGACTCAGATAGCATTGGCCACGGGTTTATTTCTGGGTCCTCTCTCCTGCTGCATGGCTCTCTCTTCATGTTTCAGCCATTTCACTCTCTCTTTAGCTCCTTGCTTTGAGAGAAGCTGGCTGACCTGTTACAAGATGACTCCGTGCAGACCTCTGAAGGTTGCGGGACGGGTGAGGCACAAGCATGGGAGAGGTGCCCTCCCTCCCTCAAGCCTTCAGACGAGACTCAGGGTCAAGTGAGTCCTTACTGTAACTGAATTCAAGACATCCAGATATGGAGATACTCAGTGAGATTTTTGAGCCCTATCCAGATCTTGTCCCTCAAAAGCTGTGAGATAATATACCATTGCTGTTTCAAGCTGTTGAATTTGGGGCAGATTACAGTAATTAGTAGTTACAATAATTAGTAAATGTTGTAACGTATCACTTTTCAAAGTGCAAAGGATTCTGGGGCTGGAAGATGGCTCCATGGGTAAAGTGCTTGCTGCATAAGTGCTAGGACCTGAATTTGGATCCCAAGTATTCAGGTAAAAAGCCAAGCATGGTATGTCTGGAACCCCAGCCCCAGGTGGGGCAGACAGGTGGATGCCCAGGGCTCAATGGCCAGTCAGCCCAGCTGAAACAATGAGCTCCAGGTTCAGTGACAGACCCTGTCTCAGACATCCAATATTGATCTCTCTCTCTCTCTCTCTCTCTCTCTCTCTCTCTCTCTCTCTCACACACACACACACACACACATACACACACACACGCCTCCCCCCAAATATACAGGATTCTGAATTCTAAAATCTGTGGCCCCAAAGTATCCGATAAGCCCGATCGGCAGTGAGTGCCTCTGTAGGACCGGCTTCGCAGTGTGTTTATGCTAATTAAATGGCGTAGTATTTGTGAAGTGCTTAGAAGAATGACTGGTAGGTTGAACTCATTAATAAGTAGCCGCTGCTTTCAATCTTACTGATGTTTGTTCCTTAGTCATTTGTTAATTAGAGTCGAACACAAATTCAGGTGTTCCCATTATCACTTTTATGAACACATTATTCTGCAACCTGCTTCCCCCGCTAACAATATTTTATAGTCTTCCATGTCAATATAGGTTTAAGTTATTTTTTTAATTAACTAAATTCCCCACTGATCAATATTTATATAATTTCTCATTATTTTTTCTTTGTTTTTGTCACTATGAACAATGCTGGAAACACATCTGGAGAGTATTTTCAACTCAGCTGAGAAGTCAGAATCTAATTTTTAAAAAGTCAGGTTTCCAGAAGTGTGTAATTTACACACAGCGAGAGTCGATGTTTTCGGCTTGTGGGTCTACGTGTTTTGTGGGAGGTAAATCGTGGAGTAGCTCCCGGCGTCATCAAGCCACACCACCATTCCCCCGTCCCCAAACAAATTCAGTTTTGCCTAATATCTTTTATTTAAAAAGGTTGCAGCTAAGAAAACACATTAGTGTACCATTTTCAGCCCTCATCCTGTAAGGACACCCCCCTCCTCCGCCCCCCACCCCCCCATAACATCAAAGAAAACAAACTCAGCTAAGCTGGGAAGGTCTTCAATGACTCTCTGGCTTTTAAACCTTTGCCAAAAGTGTGTGAGCTTAATTAAGTTAAAATATTTCAAAGGGAGCAAGGTTGTAATAATTTGTTTACAACACAAGCCCCTCTTTGATCATGGATGTTCACTTTCACAGATGCCCTGTATCATTCTTGGGATGAGTGATAAAGTAAATTAACTTCGTGTAGGAAAAAAATACAGGAAATTAAAACAGTGTCTGAGGTGAGCTGCCCGATTAATAAGGGAACGCCGTGGCTTGCTGAGTTCAGGGATGAGTGGGTGTACACGGTCTTCGGGCAATGGTATGGATTGCTTAGATGCTGGGTAAAATTAGCTGAGAAGACAGCTTTAAAAACATGCCCGTGTCTCTCTCTCTGGTGTCTGCATGGACCTTCTTGGTTCTTGAGAGGACAGTCTCTGGGAATTTAGTAAAGCCTGATGCAGTACCCTGTCTTAATTTGCCTAGAAAACTCGAGGGAGGGGCCCTTGCCCCTCTGAGGCCACACTGAGCCAGAAGCAACTCAGCACAACACCACCTTGCCAGTTTTCCTATCTCAAAGATTCTCATGGCTTGGAAGAGAAGGTATATAGCTAATCTAATCTTAGTATTTAAGGCTCCGGGCTCCAGCCTCCCTCCCACAGGTCACATCTCTCATGATTTCCCCTCTGTCCTAGGTTTCATTTGTTTTCCGTTAGTGTGTCATTACTGTAAAAAGGGGTAACCGGATTGGCACTAATTACAAGTAGGCAGGCTGGCCTGAATACTGCAGGTGGGAGCTTAGACCTCCTGAAGAGAGAGCCACAGGGGCTGTAGAAAGGACAGATTTCAGGCAGTCCTGGTGATTGACATAGGCCACTTGAGAGGTGGAAGATACAAGTTCAAAGCCCACTTGGGCCACCAGGTGAGGTAAAGAGCAGCCTGGGCCGTTTGGTGAGACCCTGTCTCATAGTAAGTGGCCCGGGGATCGTCTAGTGGTAGACGGCTTGCCCGGCATGCCCGGGGCCTACGTTCCATCCCAAGTACCACAAACCAAACGAGAGTGAAGAAAACCAAACCAAACACATAACTGAAGCGGGGGAACCAAGCCTGCGGCGAGCCGCCGTTTCTGGCTCCTGTCCAAGCGCCTCCAGTGTCGCTACCACTGCTCTACACCACTCTAATCACGCTCATCTGCTCAGCTCTTCGGTGACCACAGGGGGAAATGCGAGCATCGTGATTGTGAGTTAATAGTGCGTGACCTCGCATGGGAGGGTGGGAACTGGAAGCCGCTAACCGAAGTGATACGGGAACTTTGAAGGAAAGGTCAGTTGAGTCTGTAGCTCAAACTTCTACACCAAGAAAAATCACAAACGAACAAAGGGCAACTGTAATTGTTCTTAAAATCTCACAAGCAATTAAAGTTTCATTTAGTAAAATAATTAAACGTTAAAAAATTTAGACAGCGCCTCACTGTGCAGCCTTGGGTGGCCTGGAACTCACGATGTAGACTAGGGTGGGCGGGAATCCACAGAAGGGTCTTCCTCTGCCTCCCCTGCTAAAGAGAGCACCACTGCTATGGCTGTTGCATTTCAATATTTTTTAAAAAATGAAAACACAAATGCTCTGGAAGAAATCATGAAATAATTACTTTGTGACATTGGTCCCGTGTTTTAAATGTGACTCAAAAGTCCAGAAACTGCAAAAAAAAAAAAAGAGTTCAGAGCGTTGAATATATTATTAAACATGATCTCAAACACCAAAGTCGGGCAGCATTGTGCCCTGCTTCATCTCCATCTTCATCCCACGGTTGCAGCTGTCCTTGAGCTGATGTTCGCTCACAGTCCAGTGTGAGCCAGCCCAGGGGGCAGGCCTGGCACGCACTTGGTCCCGGGGCTGCAGGCTAGGTCCACACTCATCTCTCCCTTCGCTCTGACACCCGCCTTTACTTCCAATTTCACTTAGTGGGTCAGCTTTGCCCTGCCCTGGTCCCCTCCCCGTCCTTCCTAATGAACAGGGTGGTTTGGAGTTGGAGTCTTCCTGCCTCAGCCCCGGAAGCTGGGATTGCTGTAGCCCTGGGACTGCCTTCCCTAGGTTCCTCTTTCCATCAGCCCTTGCGGGGAGGGGCTGCCTCACCTCTGTCTTTGTTGTTGTTGCTCCCCTTTCGTTTACTCCTCCCCCCCCCCCCCCCGCCCCCTTTCCTCGCTTGCTCTCACACCGAGCTGGTCTTGCTGGCCCCATGTCCTTCCAGCTCTACCCTCAGTGACTCATGCTTGCACACATGGCGCCATCCGTGTGCCTTTATTTTTCCCCCCAAGTTCTTGGGGTTGTAGAGGTGAATGTTTTGAATCGGTGGCTGTGGTGTTTTGACTGTGGGTCCATCATTTGTGGCTGTGTCTGCAGTTAGTGTCCTACTCTGAGAGTAGAGCTGGAGCTGACCTGCAAATGCGGGGTGAGGGTTTAGCTACCAAGTGACAACTCCAGTTAAGTCCGGAGACGTGACGTCCCCACCCTACTCCAGCCTAGTCTCACTGGAACATTATGAACACTTCCACTGAAAAACATGAGGGATTCTAAAAAAAATCCAACCTAACCTGAGGCGTGCCAATCCCAATAAACACAAGGTAGGTGAAAAATCAAGGCAGCCTGATAGTGAAAGGGAGACCAAGGAAGGTTGTCAGGGGCGGGGGGAGGGGAGGGTGTGGGAAGGAGGAGGGTGTCAGGGGCTGGGGG
>CABHPQ010200118.1:0-24250 GCA_902168405.1 Peromyscus aztecus
GTGTGTGTGTGTGTGTGTGTGTGTGTGTGTGTGTGTGTGTGTGTGTGAGAGAGAGAGAGAGAGAGAGAGAGAGAGAGAGAGAGAGAACGCAGGTGTGTGAAGACAACAGAACCCCTGTAGAGGTCAGAGGAGAACCTCAGGGGTGAGTCCCCCTCTTCTGCACTATTTGAGACAGGATCTCTGTGGTTCATGGCTGCACCTAACAGGTGAGGTTGCTTGCAAACCTCAGAAGAGTCTCCTGTTTCTGACTCCCATCTTGCTGGAGGAGTTCTGGGATTACGTATGTGCCGTGCAGTGTGTCCAGCTTTAGGTGGGTTCTAGGTAGCCAAATTCAGGCCATCATGCTGTGCAGCAAATGATTGCTTTACCCACTGTGGTGGTGTGCATGAGAACTGTCCTGCCTAGGCTCACACACTTGAATACCTGATCCCTGTTTGGGGAGGTTCTGGAACCTTTAGGGTGGAGCCTTTCTGAGGAAGTACATCACTGGGGGCAGGCTTTGAGGAGTTCCAGCCTCACCCCACTTTTAGTTTGTTTTCTCTGCTTCTTGTGTGTGGATGGGGATGTGGTCTCTCAGCTTCCTGTGCTGGCCACCTGCTCCTGTGTCTCCCATGCCATTATGGACTCTCCCTCTGGAGTCATAAGCCAAAATGAACTCTTGGCCACAACTTATTTCTGGTCATGGTGTTTTGTTACAGCAGCAAAAAGTAACTAATACAGCCACTGAGCAATCCCTTACAGCCCCTTGTACTCATTTCCAAAGCACTACAGCCTTTAAAGTTTTAATTCTTTACTCAAATTGTCTCTCCAAGGAGCAGTGGATTCCCTGAAGGTTCTTGGAATGAAGCATCCTGGGTAAAGATGGAATGGGCATTATAGAATCTCCATCTTGGTCAATATATGCTGGGATAAGACTCCATGCTACCGTTAATACTTTCACCTGATGTTTGCTGTGCATGAGGTTGAGGGCCAAGGTCAGCGTGCATGACCCCAAGCTGCACGTGAGAGTGGACACCGTGCGGTTTGCTTGCCAAACCTGCCTGAAACAGAGAGGCTGGGCTGCTCTGTGCCATGGTAACTGTCTGGCATAGAGAGGCTGGGCTGCCCTGTGCCATGGTGGCTGTCATCACTGAGGTTAGATATCTGTTTTTATGTCTACCCAGGTCTGAATCCCAGAAGCAACTCAGCCTGTTCCAGGACTGTGTCCCTTCTCTTCCTGTCTGTGGCTATCAGATAGAGCTGACCCCATGGCTGAGCTTGGTCACAGAGGTGACTTTGAGAATGGACACATGACCAGCATCAGCCAATAGGACTCATCCCTTTAATTTTGTGGGAGGGCTCAGGCCTACGGTGCTCCTATGAATTCTATTGGGTTGGATTTGTATTATGCTTTAACATTATGAGTGCTGGCACCAGACTCTGAGGACATATGGGGGAGGCAGGGTGCTGCAGCTCCCCAACTCCTTGGTCCCTGAGGGAGGGTTTTCCCTGTTTCATTTTCTGTGAAGAGATTTCAAGTTTCCAGTGCTTTCAATCCAAGGAGTCTGATTGGTTGACACAGTGGACTGGGCCTTCCCACCCTAACCTGTTTAAGACAATCCTCCACAGCTGCCCAGACAGTGCCGACAGCCGCTTACTGAGACGCCTCCCTTCAGAGGTGATTCCAGCTCCTGTCAAGTGGACATTAAAGCTGAGTGTCACAGTGAACCTCTTGCAAAAGCAGAAACTGTCAGAGCTGAAGGACAACCCCGATCCTCCCTGCTGTGGTGGGGATGTGAAAGTCTCCCCCAGGATCACGTGTTTGCACATACAGCTTCCAGCTGTGGACGCTGTTTTGGACCAAGGTGCACAGCAAGTCGACGTAGGTCTGTAGACTTGGGGTTTGCAGGTTATAAAGTGGCTCCACTTCTCGCCTAGGCTCTCAGCGTCCTGTTCTAGCTGCATGTGTGGGGTCTCAGCCACAGCTTCTTGCTGCCTTTTCTGGCATGGCGGGTTGCACCCCCAAAGACTGTGAGCCCCATGATAGCTTGCTCCCTTAAGTTGCTTCTATTGGAAATTTTGTCCCAGTGATGAGAAAAGAAATCAACAGACTTCATAGGAGAGGGTCTGTAATGGAAACAGAATTTAGGATTTCACCCCTACTTTCTGATAAATTCATTTACGTTTTTCCCTATAATTTTTTGAGATTTATTTATTTTTATTTTATATGTATGGGTATTTTGCCCACATATGTGTATATGCACCATGTGCATACAGTGACCTCGGAGTCCAGAAGAGGGCATCAGATCCCCTGGAACTGGTGTTACAAATGTTGTGAGCCACTACATGGGCGCTGGGAACTGAACTCCAGTTCTCTGCAAGAGCAGCCAGTGCTCTTAACCCCTGAGGCAACTCTTCAACCCCTTCCCTAGAATTTAATAACATGAATTCATACAGCAGGTGCTGTTTGTTTGTTTGTTTCCTTCTTTTTCCAGTTTTGAGGCTTATTATGCTCTCACTTGGTTTTGTAGCCCTACTTCTTTCTGTTGCTGAGTCCTGTCCTGCTCCACTGTGTGAACATGGTACCACTCAGGTGTCTGTTCTCTTGTTGAAGGGCAGATGTACTGATTGGGGCAATGACAAATTAAACCTTTATGAACAATGGTACTTTTCCTAGTCTCTTAATAGCATTTTTCAAAAAGCAGACATTAAAAATGGTGTGTGTGTGTGTGTATTGAATTTTTTTCAGTGCTAGGGATTGAACCTGTAGGCAGAGAGATACTTGGTCTTGCTTTTTAAGAATCTTGTCTCTCAATTTTTGTCTTGGAGTATTTAGACATTTACATTACGTGTGAACACTGCTCAGGTTTGTGTTTAAAACCTGTCATCTTGCTAATGGATCTCTATTTGTCTCAAATATTCTTTGTGCTCCTATTTTGTCTTCTTCTGGGTTATATAGTAAATACATTTTTTTTTGTAGTCCTTTGAGTTGTTATTTTACTGATTAGGGTATTTAATACTGTTCTTTTACTCATCACCGTCTGTCTTCAAGTGACACTGTACTGCTTCACATACAGAACAAAAACCTTAGTTACACCTTTCTATTGTCCCTTGATAGTAAAAATCACAGTAGCCATGTGTTTGATTTATGTGGGTTTGGTAAACCTCAGAGAATACTGGCATTATTTTTGCTGGTAGAGCATTTGTCTTTTAAAGAGAGGCAACCATAAAGGACAGTTCTTACACATCTCCTCAGTAGTCACGTTCTCAGCTCCCCGACCACATTCCTTTGTGCAATTTTACATTTTCATCTTGCGTCATCTCTGTCTCATGGTGTGAGACTTCCTTAAAAGTTCTACTGTGGAGCAGCAATGCTGAGTCCGTAGATGCTCAACTTTGTGTGGCTGAGAAAGAACTTTCAGTCATTTTGGAATTTATGTTTTCCTGGGCATGACATTCTTAATGGCTCTACCAGGTCCCTGTGGCGTTTCTCTCTGTTGTTACTCTGTTATGCTGGCGTGTATGGTGAGTCTTTTGCCTCTGGCTACTTCTAGGTTTGTTTGTTTATTTGTTTGTTATTTTTATTATGGCAGGATAGGTATGTGTGCATGTACCGCACACTCAGGTAGCGATCAGAGGACAACCAGCAGGAATCAGTTCTCTCCTTCTCCCATGTGGGTTCCAGGGCTTGAACCCAGGTCATTAGGCTTGGCGCAAGCACCTTCCCCGGGAGCCATTTCATTGGCCCGTTTCAGGCCTTGTGTCTGTGTGCTGGCCTAAGCAGTTGTGTTGTGTGTTGGGTTAGTTTTCTTTATACCTCTCATGCTTTGTGGTCTCCACCTGGTTGGAAACTCCCATGCTGTCCATCATCTCTCTAAATCCATTTCCCTTCTTTTCTGTTTCCTTATCTGCAGGAACTCTAATGAGCTCTACTTCCGGCCTCTTGGAGTCGATCACAGCTTACTGTTGCCTGCTCAGTTCCTTCTATGGCTGTGCGTTGATGCATCGTCTCCTGCAGTATAATCCCTTGTGAACGCCATCCAGTGCTCTTCATAGCAACCTCTGAAGCTTTCATCTGAAGGGGAAATTTCTTGAAGAAACCTATGTTTCACATCCCAACTAAACACTTCCAATAAAAATGCACATTTATTTATCCATCTCTGTAATAAGTCATTTGTCTTGGAACACACAGGATCGGAGATGAAAACATCCATGAATCCAGACTGCAGCCTGCGAATGCCATGGTTTGGGTAATTGTAATGTCCACGTCACCCTGCATTCTCTTGGCCATTGACTCTGCAACCATCCACTGCTCAGCAATTTATCCCCAGCAAGAGGAAAGTTCAAAGACTGATCCTCTAGTGACAAGGCTCTCGTGTGTTCTGCTCTCAAACATGTAAGTTTCCACTTTTCAGTCTCATCAGTCCACAAGAATAGGCGTCGCATTCATGGACCATGTGACGTGTGCCTCGTTTAACAAGCTCTGAATGTGTTCGTGCATTCATCTCCAAAACAGCCTATGGGTAGCCAAGTGTGGTGCATGCCTGTCACCCCAGCAGTTGATGGGGGCAGAGGAGGATGAAGAGTTCAGGGTCAGCGTTGACTACCTAGCAAACTTGAGATCAGGCTTAAGCTACATGAAACTGTCTTTCAAAACAGCAGCAACACCACACTATGGTTCTGTAAAGAAACACAACTATTGTATGAGTTTATATATTAAAAGGGGATTATCAGCCTGGCTCTCAGGATGTAGTCCAGGTAGTCCAACAGTGGCTGTCTCACATGGGAGAGGCTGAGGACCTGGTAGTTGTTTGGTACATGGTCCATGAGGCTGGAGTCTCAGCAGTCCCAATCTGGCGCTGGAGCCCTGGAGGACTCCCAGAGAGCTCTGGACTTCAGTCTGCGTGGGAATCCTGAAGAACGTAGTTCCAGTATCTGTGAAGGAATGACACCACAATGGGATAGACCAACTCGCCAGCCAGTGAGGGCAAGCAAGCAAAAAGCAAAAGCTACCTTCTGGAAAATACCTTCAAGCAGAAACCAGTGGCTGCTGTTACGAGCCTCTGTCTATTGACGGGCTGACACAAGCTGTTGGTGTCTGGAGTCTACATAGTTGAACCTGACATGGGGTTTGAAGTGAGGGTCACGCGGGATCCGAGTTTTGAAGGTCAGCTTTCTTCTTCTTTGTTAGCAGCCACTGACAAAGCAGTGTGTTAAGTAGGGCAGCTACTTAAGTTCTCAGCAGAAAAGATTTATTCTCCCCCACGTAATTTCACTGTTAGTCAGCATTCCGGCGCCAGCATTAGGCTGTAGCAATCTAGGGGGATTTTTAGATTTTTCGAGAGAATGAATCATGGAGGGGAAGCTCCTGGGTAAAGCCGGAGTTGTGCTGTTTATGTTTTGAGAAATGTTGATCACACTGCAGTCAAGTTGGACCCCTGTGTTCATAACAAAGAGGGAACAAGAGGGAAGGGGCTGCTTTTGTGTGGGTTGAATCTCTCTTAATAAGGAATAATGGGCATCAACCCCTAGTTATTCAGCAAGCCAATTAAATTAAATTAGCTCAGTCGGGAAACAAAGCCGAAATCCTTCGGCTTCTCCATTTATGCCGCGGACTCCTTGGCGGTCACACTCCAGGACAGAGGGGCAGTCATGCCGGTGGGAGGGGCAGTCACTTGAGTTCCCTCTCCCCAGGGTAAACACTCCAAGAGTCCTCCCCTCACTGAGGTGACTATAGAGAACCTTTCTCTTCTTTACAGTCACAACCAAACAAGTAGAATTAGCAGCTTGGTGTCTCTCCCACGGCAGGTGAACGTTACAGTTTGAGTCTGTATGGTATTAACCAACCACCCTGTTCTAGTGTGCCCTTGTGGCTGTGACTGACACCATGACCAAAAGCAACCTGGGAAGGAAAGAGTTGGTTCCGTCTGTAACTCTCAGGTCACACTCCATCACTGAGGGAAGTCAGGACAGGAACTCAGTCAGGGATGGATTCTGAGGTAGGAGCTGATGCAGAAGCCATGGAGGGGTGCTGCTTACTGGCTTGCTCGCCATGGCTTGCTCAGTCTGCTTTCTAAAACACACCAGGACCACCTGCTTAAGGGTGGCCCTGCCTACAGTGGCGGGGCCCTCCCACATCAATCATCAGTCAAGAAAATGTTCCACAGGCTTGCCTATCGGCCAGTCTGATGCGAGAACTTTCTCAGTTGGGGTTCCCTCTTGTACGATGACTCCAGCTTGTGTCAGGTTGACAAAAAACAACCAACATTGCTTCCCTTGGGAATTTCCTACCACTCAGCGTATTTGAGGCCTAACAGGGATGGGCCATGCCAGGCCAGTAAAGAATACCAGCTTCAGAGAGAGGTGTTGGGTCAAGAGTTTTTCTTTCTGGGAGCCTCCAAGATCCAGTTATGGGTTTGTGGAAACCCTGTGGCCTCATATGATAATGCTCTTTCCCACTATTATTGTTAGGAGACATTAAATCAGTCAGATTCATGAGCAACAAGAGGTCAATGTCTGATTGAAATTCATAAGGTCAAAAAGGAAACTAAAAATCAATTTATAAGATATGAAGATTTAGGCTCAAGCTATATCCACAAGCCATAAAATTTCACATCCATAAATGTAAGAAAATCAGTTATTAAACTTGAGGGGCGAAAGAAGACTTATTAAGTTTTACACACACATAAGGCGGCTAACACATAATTTTAGCAGACATTACTGAGATCCTGTGTGTAATATAAGCGATGATGGGCTAAAATGCTAAATGGTTTAGCACTAAATTATTAAGTGATGTATCCCCGAGGTATTAAACAGATCTCGAGGCAGAGCAGGTGCCTCTCTAGCGAGGCAGGAGCACGGGTTTAAGTGCATATTGATAACAAATGCACTTCACAAGGAAAATACTCTCGGCAATATTTCTGCTGCAGGAAAGTCTGGTGTCACGATGACTAAATGCTTCTTCTTGACAAAGAAATGTTCATCTCTCCCACCCCCTGTTTTTAAAGGGAAAAAAATTAATCGTGTTAAATGTTGGTCCCTATGGTGCAGAAAGGGAACTCTGGTGGGATTTGGGTATTTACCTGTCTCTCTCCTTTCGACATCTCTACATGCCTGAAATAGAATCCGGGGTTAAAAATGATCAGCTACACCAGCAAAGCACAGTTCGTGTGGCAAATGAACCGCTGATTTTGCCGGGATAGATGGGTGCAGGGAAGACTCTGGGGTGGATGGGTGCAGGGAAGACTCTGGGGTGGATGGGTGCAGGGAAGACTCTAGGGTGGCAAACTTTGCATAAAAATTACGGCTGCAGTCACAGCACCTTTAACACATTCTCTTTGCCCCCTCCCCCCCCCTGCCACCCATTTCCACTTTTGTTCTGGTGAGAAAAGGGAAGCCAGGGCCAGTGAGCTGGCTCAGTGGCTAAGAGATCCAGTTGCCAAGCCTGACAACCTGAGTTCAGTATTTGGGATCCACATAGTGAAAGTAGAGAACTGAATCCCTGAAACTGTCTTCTGATCTACACACACACACACACACACACACACACACACACACACACACACACAGATGTAATAAAACATAAACAGAGAAGTGGAAAGCCAAAGAAGCCTGAAGGTTTGCATCGTCATTAGAGGTTCAGATTGACAGTCACAAGGATGTTTGCAGGTGAGCTGAGGCCAGTTTTCTTGGTCACCTCAAAGATTTATTATTTCAAAAACTTGTGTGTGTGTGTGTGTGTGTACACATGTGTGTGTAGGGGCTTTTGGAGGCCAGAAAAGGGCATCTGATGCCCTGGAGCTAGAATTATAGGTGGTTGTGGGGCTCCACTTGGATGCTGGGAACTGAACTCAGGTCCTCTGCAAGACCATCTAGCGCTCTTAACTGCTGGGCCATCTCTCCAACCCCTGTTGGTTATTTTAGAACTCATGGGTGTGGAACATAATTTGCACACAGAGCTCTGGCATGGATGTATGTGGGTAACACTTCACAGGTCACATCTGTGAAATGCAGAGGTGGCAAAATCTAGGGAGTACAATCCAAGAGTTTGATGCTAAAATGCCCAGGTGTTCCTTGAGAAGGAACCAATGCTAGAATTTATCAGTTGTAATATAGGACTGATTAATTTAACATCATCTCCGATATTACTTTATGAAATGATTCTCAGGCTATGGTCCAAAAGATGATTGGAATTTTTCATGACCTGGGCAGAAACTAATCTTTTTTTTTTTACTTTGTGGAGAAAAAAAATGATCCACCAGATAGAATTTTGCTCATTTATTTTCCATCTTTTAATTTTTTTCTCTAACTGCCCGAGAGGGCTAATAGGTAACTCAGTGGATAAACAGAATCTAGTGATAGTGATGAAAATAGCCATGGAAGACCTTATTCAGTTTGATAAACACATCTTAGGAGTGAAAGTGTATTTATTGTCTCCCCACAGTAATTGAGTTGTGATTTGGGTAGAATTTTATAAGGTACGTATCACTGTGCATTGCTGTAGCACCTCGGGTTTCCACAGCCTCCGGGTGACTTCGAGAGGCTGGGACAACATTGGTCATGCTGGGAGATTGAACCACATATCATTTGTTTGGCGGTTTTATTTATATAACCAAGGGCAGGACTGGATATGGCCTCAGGTGCGGCTGTTTCCAGTCCCTCTGGTGATACCGTGGGGCTTTCTTTTCCTTCATTATTTTGGTACTCTGGGGGGTTTATTGTTTGGGGGTATATGAAGCTGTTGGTATTGGTAATTCATGCCATGTCTTAGGTGAGGGTTTCAGACTCTCTGGGATGGCTTTCTATGCAGTCCTGAGAATGTTTCCGATTGGTTCTGCCTGGCTCATCTGCCCAACTGTGAACCAATCACTGTGTTTATAGTAAGGCATTTTGACTGGACAGACTGGATCTCTTGACTGGGTGTGTAGACTGAAGGGGGAAGGAAGTTCCTGAAGAAGAGGAAATGGCTCTTCCTGAGAGGAGAGGACATAGACATCGACTCAGGGTCAGAAAGGGCACCAATGGAGAGACCAGGAATCTACCCTGCAAGGCTGACTTTACTTATTCAATTCTTCAACTAGGGTTTGGCATGAGGAAACACTCCAGTGAACGAATGCACGCATGCATGAATGAATGATGTACTCAAATGGACCATGGGAATTCAGAATTTGGTAGCAAATATCATTAATATATTGGGAATGGAGTAGTGGGTTTAAAAATGCCCTCTTTAGCACATTCCTCTTAGAGAAGGCCGTCTGTTCTCCCCATCCCGTCTGACTTGGGGACAGGACCTGTTTTGACATATGCTAGTCTCTCTGACACCGTTGCAACAAACCCAAGGGCAGCTGGGGGACAAGGAACCTATGGAAGACCCTGAAGCTTCTCAGCTCACCTCAGTTGTGGCCCCAGACCTCTGTGAACCCCCAATATTGTCAAGCAAGCCTGGGACAGACAGCAGGGGCCACAGCCTCTCATTTACAGGCTCACAAACTAAATAAATCTTAAACGACTTAAATTCACAGTGTAGACAAGAGTGACCTTGAATTCTCTTACTTTTACCTCCCTGGGGCTGGAATGTGAGGCACCCAGCTTTTGTGATGCTGAGGACCTAAACCCACACCAGGCAAGCATTCTACCAACTGAGCTATCCAACCCACTGAGTTTTTTCTGGGGGGGGAGGGGGTTATGATAGAGAAGCACACAGGTTGTTATCAGAAAGGAAAGACTGCCAGAGTCCAATCCCCCTGGCGACAATTCGTTCCTTGTTATTGGTCTCATTTTCATAGCCAGGAGGTTTAAACTCTCCAAGTTCATGCCTGGGTTTTCCGTTCCCCTGGCCTGCAAATATATGCTCAACATTTGCATTTTGATCAGCCTGTCTGCATCTCCCCGCCAGATCTTCCACAGAGGAGGAATGGGGGAACCTCGTAATAACCTCGTGACTTTAGTGTCACATATATATCTCAGTTAACGCCAACACGATTGTTTTTGCTGACGTAACCTGAGCTAAAAATTTTCACAGCTGAGGATTGATCATTCCTGTAATGGAGAGCTGAAGGAAATACGGGTCCCCTGCTGCCTTTCAGAAGTCAAAGCAGACAGGAGACAGGATTGAGGTAAATAGAAAACAAAAAAAACCAAAATAAACAAAAAAACCCCAAACTAGAACATGTTCTATTTTAGGAGACACCATCTTAATTTTTGTTTTCCCTTAAAAAGAGAAACTATTATTGCTTTGGAGTTTCTTTTATAAAAAATATCAATAAAATTGTTTGGGAGTTAAAAAAAATACATGTTTCTTGGATATGACTTTCAGGTGAAGTTTCATGAAATTGCTCTGTAGTCTGTGTGCATTTTTACAATAGTCTCGTATAAATTATGTCACACCGCATTATAAATTGTTATTAAAATGATCTGTAGTGTAACTAGCAGAGAACTTAAACATAACTGTAAAAAGGGAAATAAAAATCTATTAATGCAATAAACCTACTTAATAAAAGTTACTTTCGTATTCAAAAACAAAATATTAAGGCGTGCTTCAGATCTGAAAGTCAAAAATGAAGGAATAAATTAGCGGAGGTTAAGAGCCTTGCCGCAGCTGGCTAACAAAACTCCCGGGGATTATAAAATTTCATGCTCTCGTAATAAAAAGGATAAAGGATCGGCTAGAAGACCACTAAAAAGTTCAAATAAATGAACATAAGAGAGAAGAGAAAGTCTGACATGATGGAGCCCGCTAATGTGTAAAGACTGAAGAGACAGTATTAACGTGTTGGAGTCCGGAATTAAATGCAAAATGAATTCGGGGAGGAGATTAATAGAAAATTATAAAGGTAAATGAGTTCGCTTTCAGGGTTTCAGAAAACTTCAGCTATCTCATTATTTTTCTTAGCACTTAAGGAGAAGCAGAGAAAGACAAATTAAAACCGGGCATAAGCCATATTGGAGTGAGTGGGAGAGCCGATTGCTTGCTAACCCCATACCCGCCCCTCCCCATATTCCCTATACTTGACCTTCAGTTGTTAAGTACCACATGACAGCCCCCAATAAAGTAAATCCTCCCATGATCCTTTGCGGCAAAATGGGACCATGAATCTAAGTTTTTGTTCGATTATGTGGGAAATGTATCTAAAAGGAGGGGGTGGGTGTTTCTTTTTCTCCCCCTCCATCCTTCCTCAGAGCTTGAATATGTTTTTGACAGCAGATATTCCAGCAACACTTTTGGACCAGGAGGTAGTCCCAGGAATGACAAA
Source organism: Peromyscus aztecus (assembly GCA_902168405.1). NCBI lineage: Eukaryota > Metazoa > Chordata > Mammalia > Rodentia > Cricetidae > Peromyscus > Peromyscus aztecus. The sequence continues at coordinate 11,232 of CABHPQ010200118.1, forward strand.
GAATGGAGGAACGACAGGATGAAAGAAACCCAGTGTTTCTTAAAAAACCCCACCCAGTGTGATTTTGGGTTTCTTGTCCTCAGAGTCAAAGCAGATGTTACCGGAGTGACTTCTGTGTCTAGGACAGCGGTGACACTCATCAGCTTTAGTGTTAGAGGCAAGGTTGTGGTGGGGATGCTGAGGGTGTGACCCATCTAGGAATTGGTGCTGATGCCAGAGATAAGTCATTGCAAGACAAGGTCCATTCCAAGTAAAATTCAGCACATGAGGTCTGCAGAGGGTGAGGAGACAGCTCAGTCGGTGAAGGATCTACCTTGTGAGCATAACTGACGGAACTGAGATCCTCAGAACCCAGGTGAAAAAGCCAGGCATGGTGGCACGTGCTTGTAATCCTCGCACTGGGGGGGTTAGAGATAAGAGGACCCCTGGGGTTCACTGGCCAGCCTGCCTAGCCTACTTGGGGAGCTCCGAGCCCATGAGAGACCACAGATCACAGGCGTGCAACACCACACTGTTTTATTTGATGCTGGGATCCAGGACTTGGCACATGAAATGCAGTACTTTACCCTTGAACTCCTGGCGACCTCTCACCCCACTGCTATTGATTTCCTCTTCCTGTCTGTGTGCCACAACAGTAGGGAGGGCACTTGGTACTTGTTTGCTCTTCAGGAAACGCCCCCACCCTGGCCATAGAAGGTGCCCTTTGCCCTCAGTCCAGACTGAGTTTCCTTCATTGTGAACAACCTGCTGATACAGGGAAGTGCTTCCAGAATGATCAGTGGTGTGCTCGCAAATAACGACACCGAGACTTAGTATTAATTATGAAAGCTCGGCCTTAGCTTAGGCTTGTTCCTAACTAGTTCTTATAACTTAACTCGTATCTTTTAATCTATGTTCTTTTACATGGCTTGGTTACCTTTACTCTGACTGCCCATCCTGCTTCCTCGGCATCTGGCTGGCAACTCCACCTTTATCCTTCCCAGCATTCTCGGTCTGCCTGGAAGTCCCACCTACCTCTCCTGCTTAGCTATTGGCCATTCAGGTTCTTATTACACCAATCACAGCAATCCATCTTCACAGTGTACAAATATCCCACAACACAGTAGTATAAGTTCCCCTAGAACCCTTTGGGGGAGAGAATCTTCTAGACTTTCCTTTCTTATGTTTTCCAGTAAGTTCCCCCAGCATGCATGCCCCCCACCCCAGAACTGCCACTTTTCCTGTGGGTTCTCAGGTGCACCCTTGTTTGATAACACCTCCCTTTGCACATACCAGGCAGCTTTCTAGTTCCTCCCTTCCATCCTTCCACAGTGTTTATTCTCTGCACTGTTAGTTGTGTCCCGGGTCCTAGGAATACAACAGTGAATAAAAGCCACAGAAACGGCTTTATTCCTGGCTCTGTCAGCTTGCTGGTTCCTAACACACCCTTGTGGAACCGTTGGTTGCTAAGGCTAAATGGTGTACTAGGCTGATCAGGGTTGTTCGACTGGACTCAGATTTTATGTGATTCCCGCTTCTGTTCTCATAGACCTAGACGTGCTTGTGAAATTAACAGTGACTAGAGGCAACAGAGTGGACAGGAGCAACAGAGGCGCTGGAATTGAAGGTCAGTAGGAGACGGGAAAAGATGAGTTTTGATTGGAGACTAGACTTTCTCAATAAATACGAATGATGACTTGGCTATGTCTAAGTTCTGGAAGAAAAACTGTTTGGTAAACACAGTCAGGGAAGAAACAATATTTTAAATTAGAAAGAAATGAACAGGCTGGGTGGAAGGTGGAAGTTCATGAAAGACGTGTCCTTTACTCGCACCAGGCTCCAGCTCCTTCAGGCTTCCAACACGGACTGAAGGCCAGGAACTCTCCAGGCATCCTCCAGGTCTGCAGAGCAAGGTTGAAACTGCTCAGGTGTCCAGTCTTGTGACCTGAACATCTCCTGGGGTTCCAGCTGCTCTAGTGTGAAGACAGCCGTCACCAGGTCGTCATGAACAACCCAGACTGTGTCAGGGTTGCCCATCTAGCAATCTGTCTCTCACACATTGTCTTTCTGCTGGTTCCTACCGTGTTCCGCATCCCAGCGCCTCAGGCCTATCGGGGAGCAGCTCTGGTGAATGGCAGTGTGCACACTTGACCCTGAGGATGCCGCACCTACCTTCACGGCCAGCTGGAAGCAGAAACCCCATCTTTCTCTTCCTTTATTTGATTTTTTTCCTTCTCTATTTTTGCTGTACTGGAGATTTAGGCAAGTGCTCAGCCCCTGAGCCGCATCCCAGCCTCCCATCATGCATTTCTCTAGTCACTGTGTCCAGCCATGAACTTGGCATGTCACAGTCCCTTTAGTAACCATTAGTTGGGTTGAACCAATCTTCACTCCATGTACCTCCCCAGACCGCTCACGATTTATTGGTAAAAAATTCACCCTTAATTAGTGAAAAAAAAACTGCCTGTGAATTGATAAATTATTCACCTTATAAAGCCCTCTGAGCTCTTCAAGTCCACTGTAAATAATTTACATTCCGACTCGTGTGGTTTCCAATTTGTTTATTAATGTTATCCTGTAGAGAGAAAACAAACTAAGTGAATCCACACTAACTCACTTTGCAGATCATTTAGAAGAAGATAAAAGATGCTTCCTTTCTTGTGTGAAGATGTTGAGGTCCAGTTTTTCCTGTTAGTAAGCAAAGACTTCCCCGGAACAGAGCTGCGGCATTCTCTCCAACACCATTTACTGAATCCCTGCTATACACACTGTAAGGAGTAATACCTGAAGCTCTAGGGCTTGGTGTATCCTCTCTACACCTGTGGTGGTTTGAATGAGATGCCCTCACTTACGTTTTGGACAGCTGAATACTTGGTACCCAGTTGATGGCATTGTTTGGGGAGATTTAGGAGGTATGGCCTTGCTGGAGGAAGTATGTCACCAGGGGGTGGGATGTGGGGTGGGGTGGGCTGGGCTTTGAGGTTTCAAAAACTGTGCACTGTTTCCAGCACATTCTTTTTGCTTCCTGTTTGCGGTTTGATATGTGAACTCTTCAGGCACCTGCCACCTGCTACCTCTACTTGGCCGCCATGGACTCTTATCCCTCTGGAACCATAAGCCAAGTAAACTTCTCTAAGTTGCCTTGGTCATGGGACCTCTGAGAGCACAGGGAACAGGAAGAAGGGAGGGCCTGGGGTGTTGAGGAAGCCTCTACTCATCTCCCAGACAGCTCTGGTCACAGCCATATCCCAGACTTTGATAAGGCCTGCACTCATGACGTTAAAATTGGAGTCTAGGGCTGGTGAGAGAGTCAGTGGGTAAAGTCACTTGTCATGCATGATGACCTGAGTTGGATCCCCAGAGTCCACATAAAAAGTCAGATGTGGTGGCACATATCTGCAATACCAAGACTCCTGAGTGTGATGGGAGGTGTGGACGGGAGGGTCTCCCAGAAGCTTGCAGGTCAGACAGTGTGGAGTACTGCCTGATAAAAACAGCAAGAGAGACCCTGCCTCAAACACAAGAAGAAAAGGGTTGCCAGTGGATGCTAACATCAGTAGGCATAATTCAGTGAGAATCAGGTTGTCTGTGTAGTCTCAGTCCAAAAGGGGACACCAGGAGATGCCAACTATGTAGAAAGGAGGCAAGTGGAACTGTACAGAAACTGCTGATGTTGCTACCTTCATCACAGTCCAGTCAGCAGTCCATACCTTGTCCTGATTCCGTGTACAGCTGAGCTGAGGCTGATACCGCTCACTCTGCTCTAAATGCTGCCCTTCCGACCAATCACTGAAACCTCCAGCAGACCCGGACTAAGAGATGTTTTACAAAAAAGCTGGGTGGTCCTCCCCAAACACATCACGGTCACAATAGACAAAGATGGACCAGGGACCAGAAAGGCAGAAGCTAAGGGGGTCTGACCATGGCAAGGGTGATAGACCAAACCTTGGACCCGGAAGTGGATGCTGATGGTTGCTTGTTAATGCTTGAGTAAGATCTGTCAATTATTTAACCATTATTATTTTGATTTTGAAGCCTGCCTTTAAACCTGCTTATTTTCATTTGATGCGTAGGTGTGTTTGCCTGCATGTATGTCTGTGCACCATGTATGTGCAGTGCCCGTAGAGGCCAGAAGAGGGCATCAGATCCGTTAGATCTGGAGTTACAGACCGGTGTGAGCTGCCGTGTGGGTGCTGGGAACTGAACCTGGATCCTCTGGAAGAGCAGCCAGTGCTCTTAACCGCTGAGCTATCTCTCCATCCCCTAATTCCTGCTTTTCCTCAGTGGACAGTGAGTCTGAGGATGTGGCTTAGTGGGGAGAGCAGATTCCTTAGAATGCTCTAGCCCTGGCCACTGTGTAACTAGGTGTGATCACTCACACCTGTAATCTCATCAGGGAGGTGGAGGCAGGAGGATCAGAAGTTCAAGAACATATTCAGTTATGGATTCCAGGTCAGCCTAGGATTCATGAGACTCCGACTCACAAATGCAGCCACAGCCACACTAAATAGTAACTGAGCTGTGAGTGCTGGTTTTGTGGAGTAACATTTGGGGGAAAATTGGGGAGGTTCATGACTTTTGAAACTTTTCTCCTGTCAGTTTGAAATTATCTCATCGTGAAAAATTAAGGAAAACAGATCCTAAAACTTCACTTAACCCCCTAGTTCAAAGGTCCTCACATAGGGGTTGCCCTTCCCCTGGGAGCTGAAATTTGGTAACGGCTGGGGACAGTTTTGCCTGTCTCAGCTAGGGGCTAGGTGTGACTGGCCCCTGGAGGGACACCATAAGCTTCCCACAGTGCGTAGGGCGCACCCACAATGAAATGCGTGTGGCCCCAATCTCACCCCTGGTTTGACTGGGAGACTGTTCTAGGGCAGCTCAGTTTGAAATCTGTGGAATCAAGGGATGTCAAGAGGAACTAGGAGTTATGCAGATGCGTCGCACAGCCTGCATGTGAGTGTCTAAACTGCACCGGAATGCGAGTTTTGGCTTCCTGTCTCGTTTCACACTGTGGAGTCTGTGAGTTCACGGGCAGCATCGACTCAGGGTTAGAGGCACCTGGTGGGGAGTTTTGTGATGGCACACAGGCAGTTGAGAGGCCATCATTAGCAAACTATTTCCTTTCTCTCCGCTGGTCTGAGGCAGGCACACTCATCTGACCATTTCTAATGAGATATAGGATATTGCCGCGTGGAGGGGGCTTGCTGTCAAACACTGCCTGGTGGGCTGAGGGAAGAACCAATCCTTCATTAATTAACCTTCACTTTCTATGTAGATTCACTCATTGAGATGCAGGTAATTAAACCAAGGTCATTTCAAGGATGGACAGGAAAAAAACAGCCATTGGAAAGAGGAAGAATTTTTGGGTAGAGGGTTTGGGATTCTATTTTTATCGTTGGGCAGAATTGTGGAATCATCTTTTCTTCACTTGTAACTTTTTTTTTTTTTTAAAGTGAGAGAGTGTTACGTTCACCTCAGAACCAAATCTCAGGAAAATTTTAAAGGTTTATTAGGCTAGTTATATCATGTGGGCTTCAGAAATAAATGTTGAGAGAAAAAGTTAATTTAAGGGATATTCACGATGCAAAGGAAAGAATACAGAATTATGCTGGGGACAGGAAAGCATTTTGAGGGGCCAGGAGGATGGGTTTTATTTCTATTTATTTATTTATTTTTAAATTTTATTACGTGTGTGTGTGTGCGTGTGTGTGTGTGCGTGTGCGTGTGTGTGTGTGTGTGTGTGTGTGTGTGTGTGTGTGTGTGTGTCCTGGTGCATGCTTTTAGAGGTCAGCTGGCAATTTTCATGGGCCCAGTCTCTCCTTCCACAGTGGAACCTGGGGATCAAACTTGGGTCACCAGGCTTCCGTGACAAGTGCCTTTATTTTCTGAGTCCCTTCGCTGGTGCCAGGAGCAGTTTTAAACGACTGTGGTCTCCTAGCTGGAGTTCTGTGTCTCTTGGCTTTTGTTACTCTGTTTGGGGTGAGACAGTGTAGAACACGGATTTGGAGGCGCGCACAAGTGAACGATGGAGGAGTTTACAGTGTGTTATGAACACAGCTAGGAACACTAGTTCACTCACTGTCTTGGGCCTTAATCGCATCTGCTAAATGGGTCCAATGCCAGTCCCTACTCCCAGGGTTGTCAATAGGAAACTACCAGGGAGGAACCCATCCTCAGGGTGTTTACCGGGAAGCAGCCGCCCATTAAGTAAAACCCACAACGAGCCAGGCACTGCTGCAGGGGTTTCTTTATTGCCGTCACCTTTCTGAGTCAGGAAGTGTGGTTGCTGTTCTTGTGTCGGAGACACAGAGACGACAAGTGAGTTTCATCAGTCACACAGCCATTAGGTAGGGAGTTGGAAGTTGAACCCACCAGTCTGCGCAATCCCAGAGAACTGTGGGCTCTTAGTTCACCTCATATGGCGATTTCAGTACGTGATTAAAGCCCACACACCGTGGGATGTTTTCCTGGTAAAACAAGTGAGTCTTGGGTTGTGGAAGTAATGGCCCTTTGAAGCTCACCAGTGGTGTGTTGTCAAGTGTTCTAGCCACTGAGAAGTGCCACCTAGTGGGCAGATGAGGGATGACAAGATAGCCTCCTCTGCTCTTGAGACAAGGTGGATTCTGTCTCAGAATTTGCGTTATAAAGCAAAAATGTAAAAGGCGAAAGATTTAGAAACCAGAGTATGTGTGTGACGTTTCATAGTATCAAAACCACTTCCCAGTTCTGACAGGAACGTATTGAGAACTGAAATGCTACATTAAAGTTACAGTATTACAATGGAAGCCAGATCCATCTAACTTGTTAGTGTCCCTTAGAGGAGAAGTATGAATCTCTCGGCTCATCCTGCCGAGCACTTTGCTTCAGTCATAACGACGAAATGCTTAATTTGTTAAACATATACAGAATCAGAAGCGGAGCCATTCGGTATCTCTAATATCGCTAGCAGTTATTAAAGTCAGTTTTTATCTGTTTAAACAGGTCATTAAAAAAAAAAGTGGCGTCGGAGGAAAAGGGCTGTGTCCTTTCCCTGCAATGTTTAACACACGCTCCAATTTCTGATTAAGAGGCAATGGAAGTCAGAAGCATGAACAGCTTAGCAGGCAGAAATCAACTCCTGGCCTGGCTTCCGGCGTTTGTATCGTTGCTAAGGCCGAGCAACATGCAAGTCACAAAAAAATCTCTTCATCAGTTGACACATCAACTATTTAAGTCACAGGTCTTGATACCCGACTCCTCTAGGTGTTTCTAAAGATTCTGGACTTTTCCCCTGACCTCTTCCCAACTATGTGAGTGCTGAGGACATGTGTCTCATTCACTGAAATTTTGTTTCTCTGATTTGACTTTTTTTTTCTTTTTCTTTTTCCATGTAACATCCATTCCATCAGAAGATAGAAGCCAGGGAACTTTGGACAGTGCCTCTGACTCTTAGGGAGCAAAGTGAATTCCTCACCTTAGAGAAAGAACACTATCTTAATCCTTTAAAAATCAGTTGTTTATTTTTATTTTCTATGTGTTATGAGTGTTTGCCGGCACGTATGTACATGCACCACATAGGTTCAGTGCCTACAGAGGTCAGAAGGGTGTCAGAGCCCCCAGAACTGGAGTCACAGAGAATTGTGAGCTGCCATGTGTGTGCTGAGAATTGCCCCTCCGTCCTCCACAGGAGCAACAGGTGCTCTTAACTGCTGAGCCATCTCTCCAGTCCCACTACGTTCTTCTTTTAAAAATTGGTTTTGCTAACCTAAAAATGACCAAGAGTGCTCCAGTGTTCTGTCTGCATGTGTCCCTGCAGGCCAGAAGAGGGCACCAGATCTCATTACAGATGGTTGTGAGCCACCATGTGGTTGCTGGGAATTGAACTCAGGACCTCTGGAAGAGCAGCCAGTGCTCTTAACCTCTGAGCCACCTCTCCAGCCCCATAAGCTTTTTATTTCTCATTCATGTTCATCACTTTTCACTTCTGTGATAAGTATCTAGTAGACATTGGCCAGGTGTGGTGGCACATGCTTTTAATCCCAGCACTTAGGAAGCAGAGGCAGGTGAGCCACTGTGAGTTCAAGCCCAGCCTGGTCTACACAGTGAGTTCTGGGCCAGCCAGGGCTACGAAGTGAGACTTTCTCTAACAAAACCAAACCAAACTAGCAAAATGTATTAGAGCTGGTGATTTTAGACCCTCCAGTGAAAGTCAGCGACCCATTGCTTTGTTAGGTGAATGACTGGCAGAAATCCCCCTTCCTATGGACTGTCTTTCCGTTATTGTTTCTTTGCTTTGAAGAAGTTTTATTTTTTTCCCTGCTTTGACACAGGATCTTAGTATGGAACACATGATGGCTTTGAATTTACAAATCCTCCTGCCTCAACCTCCAGAGTGTTTGTTTACAGGTGTGTCTTAGCACATTTGGCTACTACAGTAGTTTTTTGAATCAATGACATCCCATTTGTCAATGAAAACACTTGAATTATGTGTGTGTGTTCCCACCATATGGCCTCTGAGATCAAACCCAGACCATCAGGCTTGGTGGCAGGCCCCTGTACCCACCGAGTCATCTCTTCTATTTAGAAAGACAATGCCTAGATCTTGAAGTGTCTCCACCATGTTTTCCTCCTGTGGTTTCAAAGCTCCTGCCTCTGTTTCCAGCTGATTTTTGCACATGGTGAGAGATAAGAATCCAGTTTTTATTTTCACATGGGACTGTCCAGTTTTTCCAGCGCCATTTACTAAAGAGGTTCGTTTTCTCCTTAGAATGTCTATTTTTGGTACCTTTGTTGAGACTCAGATAGCATTGGCCACGGGTTTATTTCTGGGTCCTCTCTCCTGCTGCACGGCTCTCTCTTCATGTTTCAGCCATTTCACTCTCTCTTTAGCTCCTTGCTTTGAGAGCAGCTGGCTGTCCTGTTACAAGATGACTCCGTGCAGACCTCTGAAGGTTGCGGGACGGGTGAGGCACAAGCATGGGAGAGGTGCCCTCCCTCCCTCAAGCCTTCAGACGAGACTCAGGGCCAAGTGAGTCCTTACTGTAACTGAATTCAAGACATCCAGATATGGAGATACTCAGTGAGATTTTTGAGCCCTATCCAGATCTTGTCCCTCAAAAGCCGTGAGATAATATACCATTGCTGTTTCAAGCTGTTGAATTTGGGGCGGATTACAGTAATTAGTAGTTACAATAATTAGTAAATGTTGTAACGTATCACTTTTCAAAGTGCAAAGGATTCTGGGGCTGGAAGATGGCTCCATGGGTAAAGTGCTTGCTGCATAAGTGCTAGGACCTGAATTTGGATCCCAAGTATTCAGGTAAAAAGCCAAGCACGGTATGTCTGGAACCCCAGCCCCAGGTGGGGCAGACAGGTGGATGCCCAGGGCTCAATGGCCAGTCAGCCCAGCTGAAACAATGAGCTCCAGGTTCAGTGACAGACCCTGTCTCAGACATCCAATATTGATCTCTCTCTCTCTCTCTCTCTCTCTCTCTCTCTCTCTCTCTCTCACACACACACACACACACACATACACACACACACGCCTCCCCCCAAATATACAGGATTCTGAATTCTAAAATCTGTGGCCCCAAAGTATCCGATAAGCCCGATCGGCAGTGAGTGCCTCTGTAGGACCGGCTTCGCAGTGTGTTTATGCTAATTAAATGGCGTAGTATTTGTGAAGTGCTTAGAAGAATGACTGGTAGGTTGAACTCATTAATAAGTAGCCGCTGCTTTCAATCTTACTGATGTTTGTTCCTTAGTCATTTGTTAATTAGAGTCGAACACAAATTCAGGTGTTCCCATTATCACTTTTATGAACACATTATTCTGCAACCTGCTTCCCCCGCTAACAATATTTTATAGTCTTCCATGTCAATATAGGTTTAAGTTATTTTTTTAATTAACTAAATTCCCCACTGATCAATATTTATATAATTTCTCATTATTTTTTCTTTGTTTTTGTCACTATGAACAATGCTGGAAACACATCTGGAGAGTATTTTCAACTCAGCTGAGAAGTCAGAATCTAATTTTTAAAAAGTCAGGTTTCCAGAAGTGTGTAATTTACACACAGCGAGAGTCGATGTTTTCGGCGTGTGGGTCTACGTGTTTTGTGGGAGGTAAATCGTGGAGTAGCTCCCGGCGTCATCAAGCCACACCACCATTCCCCCGTCCCCAAACAAATTCAGTTTTGCCTAATATCTTTTATTTAAAAAGGTTGCAGCTAAGAAAACATATTAGTGTACCATTTTCAGCCCTCATCCTGTAAGGACACCCCCCTCCTCCGCCCCCCACCCCCCCATAACATCAAAGAAAACAAACTCAGCTAAGCTGGGAAGGTCTTCAATGACTCTCTGGCTTTTAAACCTTTGCCAAAAGTGTGTGAGCTTAATTAAGTTAAAATATTTCAAAGGGAGCAAGGTTGTAATAATTTGTTTACAACACAAGCCCCTCTTTGATCATGGATGTTCACTTTCACAGATGCCCTGTATCATTCTTGGGATGAGTGATAAAGTAAATTAACTTCGTGTAGGAAAAAAATACAGGAAATTAAAACAGTGTCTGAGGTGAGCTGCCCGATTAATAAGGGAACGCCGTGGCTTGCTGAGTTCAGGGATGAGTGGGTGTACACGGTCTTCGGGCAATGGTATGGATTGCTTAGATGCTGGGTAAAATTAGCTGAGAAGACAGCTTTAAAAACATGCCCGTGTCTCTCTCTCTGGTGTCTGCATGGACCTTCTTGGTTCTTGAGAGGACAGTCTCTGGGAATTCAGTAAAGCCTGATGCAGTACCCTGTCTTAATTTGCCTAGAAAACTCGAGGGAAGGGGTCCTTGCCCCTCTGAGGCCACACTGAGCCAGAAGCAACTCAACACAACACCACCTTGCCAGTTTTCCTATCTCAAAGATTCTCATGGCTTGGAAGAGAAGGTATATAGCTAATCTAATCTTAGTATTTAAGGCTCCGGGCTCCAGCCTCCCTCCCACAGGTCACATCTCTCATGATTTCCCCTCTGTCCTGGGTTTCATTTGTTTTCCGTTAGTGTGTCATTACTGTAAAAAGGGGTAGCCGGATTGGCACTAATTACAAGTAGGCAGGCTGGCCTGAATACTGCAGGTGGGAGCTTAGACCTCCTGAAGAGAGAGCCACAGGGGCTGTAGAAAGGACAGATTTCAGGCAGTCCTGGTGATTGACATAGGCCACTTGAGAGGTGGAAGATACAAGTTCAAAGCCCGCTTGGGCCACCAGGTGAGGTAAAGAGCAGCCTGGGCCGTTTAGTGAGACCCTGTCTCATAGTAAGTGGCCCGGGGATCGTTTAGTGGTAGACGGCTTGCCCGGCATGCCCGGGGCCTATGTTCCATCCCAAGTACCACAAACCAAACGAGAGTGAAGAAAACCAAACCAAACACATAACTGAAGCGGGGGAACCAAGCCTGCGGCGAGCCGCCGTTTCTGGCTCCTGTCCAAGCGCCTCCAGTGTCGCTACCACCGCTCTACACCACTCTAATCACGCTCATCTGCTCAGCTCTTCGGTGGCCACAGGGGGAAATGCGAGCATCGTGATTGTGAGTTAATAGTGCGTGACCTCGCATGGGAGGGTGGGAACTGGAAGCCGCTAACCGAAGTGATACGGGAACTTTGAAGGAAAGGTCAGTTGAGTCTGTAGCTCAAACTTCTACACCAAGAAAAATCACAAACGAACAAAGGGCAACTGTAATTGTTCTTAAAATCTCACAAGCAATTAAAGTTTCATTTAGTAAAATAATTAAACGTTAAAAAATTTAGACAGCGCCTCACTGTGCAGCCTTGGGTGGCCTGGAACTCACGATGTAGACTAGGGTGGGCGGGAATCCACAGAAGGGTCTTCCTCTGCCTCCCCTGCTAAAGAGAGCACCACTGCTATGGCTGTTGCATTTCAATATTTTTTAAAAAATGAAAACACAAATGCTCTGGAAGAAATCATGAAATAATTACTTTGTGACATTGGTCCCGTGTTTTAAATGTGACTCAAAAGTCCAGAAACTGCAAAAAAAAAAAAAGAGTTCAGAGCGTTGAATATATTATTAAACATGATCTCAAACACCAAAGTCGGGCAGCATTGTGCCCTGCTTCATCTCCATCTTCATCCCACGGTTGCAGCTGTCCTTGAGCTGATGTTCGCTCACAGTCCAGTGTGAGCCAGCCCAGGGGGCAGGCCTGGCACGCACTTGGTCCCGGGGCTGCAGGCTAGGTCCACACTCATCTCTCCCTTCGCTCTGACACCCGCCTTTACTTCCAATTTCACTTAGTGGGTCAGCTTTGCCCTGCCCTGGTCCCCTCCCGGTCCTTCCTAATGAACAGGGTGGTTTGGAGTTGGAGTCTTCCTGCCTCAGCCCCGGAAGCTGGGATTGCTGTAGCCCTGGGACTGCCTTCCCTAGGTTCCTCTTTCCATCAGCCCTTGCGGGGAGGGGCTGCCTCACCTCTGTCTTTGTTGTTGTTGCTCCCCTTTCGTTTACTCCTCCCCCCCCCCCCCCCGCCCCCTTTCCTCGCTTGCTCTCACACCGAGCTGGTCTTGCTGGCCCCATGTCCTTCCAGCTCTACCCTCAGTGACTCATGCTTGCACACATGGCGCCATCCGTGTGCCTTTATTTTTCCCCCCAAGTTCTTGGGGTTGTAGAGGTGAATGTTTTGAATCGGTGGTTGTGGTGTTTTGACTGTGGGTCCATCATTTGTGGCTGTGTCTGCAGTTAGTGTCCTACTCTGAGAGTAGAGCTGGAGCTGACCTGCAAATGCAGGGTGAGGGTTTAGCTACCAAGTGACAACTCCAGTTAAGTCCGGAGACGTGACGTCCCCACCCTACTCCAGCCTAGTCTCACTGGAACATTATGAACACTTCCACTGAAAAACATGAGGGATTATAAAAAAAAATCCAACCTAACCTGAGGCGTGCCAATCCCAATAAACACAAGGTAGGTGAAAAATCAAGGCAGCCTGATAGTGAAAGGGAGACCAAGGAAGGTTGTCAGGGGCGGGGGGAGGGGAGGGTGTGGGAAGGAGGAGGGTGTCAGGGGCTGGGGG